>PUFA01000183.1:3000000-3281574 GCA_003508835.1 Eonycteris spelaea
ATTTGCAATCTATGTGTCTGATAAGGGGTTAATTTTAATATATATATATATATCTCTCTCTCTCTCTCTCTCTCTATATATATATATATATATATATATTTTTGTAAATGCACTCTATATATTTTTTGTAAATGCACTATAAATATATATATATATATATATATATAATATATATATTATATATATAGAGAGAGAGAGAGAGAGAGAGAGGAGAGAGAGAGAGAGCAAAATAAAGAAATAAAAGAAAAAGAAAATAATCTGATTTTTAAGTAGGCAAAGGGCCTGAATACACATTTTTCCAAAGAATATATTCAAATAACCAACAAGTACGTGAAAAGATGTTCTATATCACTAATTAGCATGGAAATATAAGTCAGAACCACAATGAGATACCACCTCACACCTGTTCGAATGACTATCAAAAAGACAAGAGATAAGTGCTGGCAAGGATGTAGAGAAAAGCGAACACTTGTTTACTGTTGGTGGAAATATAAATTAGTACAACCACTATGGAGGTCCCCAGAGAAATTAAAATAGAACTACCACATAATCCAGCAATTTCATATCTGGGTATATAATTGAAGAGAATAAAATCACTGCCTCAAGAGATAACTGCACATGGAAATAACCTAAGTATACACTGACAGATGAATCAATAAAGAAAATGTAATGTGTATTTTTTCCCGCATATTCAGCCATAATAAAGAAGGAAATCCTGCCATTTGTGACAAAATATGGATAAATCTTGAGGGCATTATGCTAAGTGGAAAAAATCAGAGAAAGATAAATATTGTATGGTCTTACTTATATGTGGAATCTTAAAAAAATGAACTCATAGAAACAAAATGGATTGGTGGTCGTCAAAGGTAAAGGATGGGGATAGGTAAAATGGGAGAAGATGATCAAATGGTATAAACTTCCAGTTATAAGATGAGTCAGTTCTGGGATGTAAGGTATGACATGATGACTATAGTTAACAATAATGTATTGTATATTTTAAAGTTGCTAAGATAGTAGTAGGCTTTTAAATTTCTCACAATATACACACAGAAAATTGTAATGTGACAGATGTGTTAACTTTGTAATCATTCACTATATATACTATTGTAATACAATATATATCTATCACATATATATCATATACATATATCAAATCATTATATTGCATGCCTTAAAGTTGCACAATAGTGAATACCAATTATATCTCAATAAACCTGGAAAAAAGAAATTTTTTAAAATAAATTTTTTAAGTCAAGAAATAATAAAAATCCTATTCACTGTAATATCATGCCATAAATGTCAAGTTATAAATCTTACAAAAGGCCTCTATACCTTATTTTGGAGATTCTTTTTTAAACAAAATCAATTTCTTTAATACATATAGCACCAATCAGAATTTTTTATTTCTCTTACATTGATTTTGATAAGTTGTATTTTTCAAGAAATTCATCCATTTTATTTAAGTTGTTAAATTTCATGGCATAAAGTTGGTCATAGTATTCTCTTATTATCCTTTATTGCCTATAAATCTGTGGTTGGAACTCTTTTATTTCTAATATTGGTGATTTTTTTTCATCTCTCTTTTTTTTCTTGCCAGTCCAGCTAGAGATTTGTGTGTTTTTCTTCACCTTTTAAAAAAAGCCAGGTTTTGGCTCTGTTGATGTTCTCTATTGCCTGCCTGTTAGTTAGTTAGTTAGTTAGTTAGTTAGTTAGTTAGTTAGTTAGTCAGTCAGTCAGTTAGTTATGCATGCTCTTATCTTTATTATTCACCTCCTTCTACTAAGAGTTTGCTTTGCTCTTCTTCTTTTAGCTACTTGAGATGGGACCTTACGTTACTGATTTTAAATCTTTCTTCTTTTCTAACATAAGCATTTAAAGCCAGGGTTTTCACTCTATATTATCTCTACCTCATAAAATGTGTGTCTTTGTATCATCACTCAATTAAAATATTTTCTAATTTCTCTTTTCACTTTGTCTTTGACCTATGAAATATTTAGAAGTACACCCTTCAATACAAGATACTTGAAGTATCTTGTTATTGATTTCTTTAGTTAATTCTGTTGTGTTCAAGAAATATACTTTGTAAGATTTTGCTCCTTTTAAGTTTCCTGCGACCCATTTCATGGCCCATCACCAGTTTGGGGCCATCGTTGCTTCATCTTGGTGAATGTTCTGTGCCCTTGAAAGGAATGTGTATTCTGTAGTTGTTGATGTTTTATAAAAGTAAATTAAATCAAGAAGGTTAATACTGTTTTTGTTTTTTTTTGTAAATGCACTATAAATTCTGAGATATTTTTAAAAATCTATCACAACCTTGGAATTTCTATTTCTCCTTATAATTTAGTCAATCTTTACTGCACATTATCTTGAGCCTCTCTTATTCGTGCATCTAAACATAACACTGAAAAGTCTTCCTAATGAAATGATCCTTTTATCGTTATATAATATGTCACCATATATCTCTAGGAATAGTCTTTGTCTTTAAGTCTATTTATCTGATATTAAAATAGCCATTCCAATTTTGAGTATTTTTATCTCTTTGTTTTATTTGTTAGTTTTGGAGTTTTTGTTGTATTTTTTATTCTTATTTTTCTAGTGCTTATACATTCTGAGCTTTTACTTTCTACAGAGTTAATATACCACCACTTACATAAAATGTAGATGTCTTGCAATCACATATGCCCCTTTACTACCTTAACTGACCTTTAAAATATAACTGTCATATGTATTATATATATAGTAGTTCCCTGATCTCTCTTTTATATATCACTTCATAAATGTTATAATTTTTATTTTCTACAGTCATACATAAATCAAAGGAAAGATATTTACCATTCCTGTTGCTCTTCCTTCATTCCTGAAAGAGCGAAAGCTGGTATCATTTTTCTTAGCTTGAAGCATTTATTTTAGCATCTCTTGTAATGCTGATCTGGGAATAAATTCTCCCAAATTTTCTTCACCTGAAAATGTCTTTATTTTGTTTTTAATTCTAAAACATATTTTCACTGGATGTTGAGTTCTGGATTAATAGTTATTTTCTTTCAGCTCTTTATTCTGTCCTATCTTCTGACTTTCCATGGCTTCTGAAAGAAATCTACAGTCATTTGAATTAGTATTCCCCTGTTTTTGTAGTGTGCTAGATTTCTCTAGCTTCTTCTAAAAATTTTTTAGTTATCATTGGTTTTTAAGAGTTTGATTTTGATGACTTTTTAGAACAATTTTTTTAAGTTTTACCATTTGGGGTTCACTGAGCTCATTTAATCTGTAAATTATGTTTTCCACAAAATTTGTGGAGTATTTTGCCATTATTTCTTCAAATATTTTTTTTCTGCCCCAATTTCTTTATCCTTGCCTTCTGGAACTCCAATCACACATACTGATATTGTCCTACATGTTCCTGACAGTATGTGCTTTTTCCAAACTTTTTCTCTGTTCTTCGGACTGGATAACTTCTATTAATCAATCCTCAATTTCACCGACTCTTTTCCCTATTGTTTCCATTATGATATTGAGTTCATCCAGTTTTTAGATTTTCAATTTTTAGTTCTAAATTTCCCATTTTATTTTTTTCAGTTTTAAATATCACATGGTTCTCTTTCATTTTCTCCAAGATTCTCTATCTTTCCATGCATTTCAAGTGTGTACATTACTTCATGTACATAATTATAATAGCTGTATTAAAGTTTGTGTCTAAGGATTCCAACGTCTGGTCATATTGAGTTTGGCATACATTGATTATCTTTTCTGTTAGGATAAATATGTAAACATATTTTCTTCATTTTTTAATATATCACAAAATTTTTGAAATGTATTGGGGCACTGTGAATTTTATACTTTGTAGACACTAAGTCCTATTATAATCCTCTGGAGATTGTTGATGTTCTTGTGTTAGTGGCAATCAATTGTTTAGGCTCAGATTGCAAGTTCTATCTTGTGGGCACTAGTTCAAATTTCAGTTACTTTAGTTAACAAAGCTCTTGCTGTGCTGATTAAGCCTGTCATTCCCATTTGTATGGCAAGAATGAGTCTGAGACTTGTACAGATTCATATGCAGAACTAGGGATCCCTTTTCCAGCTGTCTCCACTCTGGTATTTCTCTCTGTACTCTCCTGCCGCCCCCCTCCCCAGGCTCCTTTTCCTGTTCCTCTTGCCAGAATGACTAGGTTTTCCATTAAGAATTTATCTTCCAATACTGCCATCACTCCTTCACTGTTCTATAATGGGCACTCACCCACCCTTGGAGCAAAGCTGCAAGAAAAAGAAGAGAAAGAAATTGAAATCTCACCACCGTGTGGTCATTTGTCTAAATTTGCCCCTCCTCAACAATCTGCCGTCTTTGTTTTAATTTGTAGAGTCCTCAAATAGTGTTTTATTTTATTTGTATGTTGTCCAGTATTTAGTTGTAATCAGTGGAGAAATGAGTTGTACTTGGTTTACTTTGCCATGCCAGAACCAAACTCCTCAGTAGCTTTATAGACTGAGAACTGAGCTATTTTATGGCCATTCTAGTTTCTTACATTGAAAATTCCAGCAGGAGTGTAGGCATGTATGTGTGCTTTCATGTTGTGTCTGTGTGTGTGTGTTAACCTTGATCTATGTCTCTTATAGACTAGTATATACATTCTTATCTCAGAGTGTTCTTGCAAGCTTAAATAAGATAATGCAAATAAAGTGCCCAGCACAGTGTTTGGTAAATTATAAACATGGATAAATATTACTTCTCTTGCCCACTGCTGAGTATAAGGTACACTGACCTACAATGACTAATTGTTTAAATAAAAATAATAATTATGATGGAAAATTGAGATGCTTAGACTTGTTCTTGGCATCTAATTATTACAGACACTGAGTGTTTCTCTTTTTGTTCTTAGTCATATGCTAGTCCTTTATTCTCTCTTGTTTATTCTTTCTCTTTGTTGTCAACAATCAACTGTGTCACTGGATGACACTGAAGTCAGGCACACCTATAGCATTAACCAAAGAAGAATCTGTTTCCATAATTCTGGCCCATCCTAAAGACTTAAGGCAACTCTGCCTGCTTTGCATCATTGTCACATACAATGGAAATTGCCTGAAAGGAAACCACAAGAAAACAATAACCTTCTAAATCCAAACTCACTTCAAAGTGAAGAAGTTCTCCATATGTAGCCAAGAATACCAATGTGCAATAGATGAGTGGTGCACAATATCCATGATAATTAATAAAATACTAGTGCAACACAGTCTCCAAAAGGGATTGGGAGAAGTGGAATAGAGGTGAAATGAGGAAAAGTAAGAACAGATTGAAGAGAACAAGAGAAACTAAAGTTTCCCTATTCCTTAAAAGTGTAGGAAGAATTCTAGTCAAAATATAATCATTCAAGTCCTTTTTAGTCATGCAGCTGTAACAATATGACCCAATCCCACAGAAGTCAAAGCCATTTGCCATAAATAGAGGTGTCCAATCACCCCAGATCATACATAGAATTGCATTCCTGAGGCCCCTGTTTCTGGTACTTTGTGAGCAAAAAATAATAAAGAGCACTTTAAAATGGAGAGTTGAAATGCCATTGGCACAGAATTTAAAGCCATCTGCTTAGCCCTCTAAATACATACTATATTCACCAGATTTTCTGGTGGCCTTGCCTAGGCAAGTATGAATCAAGAACCATCCTCCATAGCCTATTTCATTAATTCAATAAGAGCAAACCTATAGCATTGACCAGGGAAAAGTCTGTTTCCATATCTTTGCCCCATCCTAAAGCTTGAAGTCAGCTCTCTGCCTCCTTTGTATCATGGTTACACATCATGGAACTGCCTGAAAGGAAATTGCAAACAACAACAACAACAACAACAAACAACAACAACAACAAACAAAGAACAATAACCTTCTAAATCCAAACCTACTTCAAAATGAAGAAGCTCTCCATATGTAGCCAAGAATATCAAGGTGCAATGTATGAGTCACAACAATATTCTAAGACAGTTAATAAAAAATTAGTGCAACACAGTCTCCGAAACATGGGATTGGTGAGTGGTGTGGGAATGTTGGAAGAACTGAGGTGGCTCCCTGTTCTCTAGGCATCAGCCTTCTGAAAGCAAAGCAACCTTTCTCTTTCAGATTATTTCCAATCCAATAGCATATCAAAAGAGAAGGAAAAGGTTAAAGAGTAAATAACTGTTTCTTTACGTTCTTACAATAGTATATAACCGTACTGAGGCTGTAGCACTTGTGACCATGAAGCTGCTATCTTTTCATGCAGCTCAGCTTTTCAATTGAGCCAAAAATTTGGGGCTCCCAAAACTTGGGCCCACAGGAGCAGGCTTCTAAAAAGAATCACTTTTGGGGTAACAGGATTACTTTTGGTCTATAAACAATCAGAAAATGAAGAGAAGCAGGCCTACATGATCATTGATTGCCAAGAATTATAGAGCAGGTCCACAGCATATATAACTTCATATAGACATAATTCTCACCACACATCATAAGGGGAAAATGGCAAGTAAAGATAGCATAGAGAAGGATGTTGAGAGCAATTGCAAGTATTTTTTTAAAGCATTTAGTTATATTGTTGAAGCATTTTGTCAGCTCCTCTATTTTGTTTTGTTGCAAGTCAGTAAAAGAAAAGAGCAATTTTAAGAAAGTTCAAAAAAAAAAATCTTGGAAATTTTGATTGTCCTGGATACTGTTATAGAAAAATCATGGATGAGAGGAAGGAAAAGTAATATATTTAGTAACTATTCTTGGTACCATGGGGATGATCTAAAATCTGTCATTGCCACAGTAGCACTGAAAGGGTCCTCAGTTCTTTCACTGATGCAGTAAAGAATCACAGATCAATGAGATTTTTAAAAACTAAGATTAGAGTGCATTTTAAGGGAGAAATGTGCTATGCTAAGGAAGGCTGTAGTAGCCTAGAAACAAAAGGTATGATTAAAGTATGCTCCAAGGGAAAGGTGGGTTACAGCAAACAGGGCTGTAACAGCAGAAAAGAGAGTTCTGTATTATTTTAGGGCCATGATACGAGGTTATAAGGGTGGTGCTAAATGATTGGCACATGAGGTCATTTTTGACATTTTGGCTATTATATAACTGCCTACTGCCCTTGCAGTTACCCAGAATACAGTCTGTTAAAATTAAATTCATGAATGTCTGGGCATAGGAGTGATATTATAATGATGGAATAATGAGGCTACAGTGAAAAGGTCAATGTAAGGCTACTGCACACGAAACTTACAGCCAGATTAAACCAGCTACTTGTTTACGGCCCTTCGTTTCTTTGTTCCTTGGGATGCAGAGGTGATATATAACTATAAAATTAAGATTCTAAGGAGGTCTTCGGAGGGACTTTCATTTCTTTATTCTCCCATCTCTCATGTCTACCTAACTACCTAATCTCTAACCAAGTGCTCTACCAGGCACTTTTAAGGTGACTGCTTTCCGTTTCAAACCTGTGGAATTTCTCTGTTTTAGAGATGAGAAAACTGAGATACAGAGATAATAAGTGACTTTCCCAAAGTCACAGAGGATATGAATAGTAAAGCCAGAATTCTAACCTGGATCTCTCTGATTGCAAATATCCTTCCAATTCTGTGTGTGCGCGCGTGTGTGTTTTAAATCTATTTTATGCGTCTTATACTTTATATATTTTTTATTTTTCACTTATAGTTGACATACAATATTATATCAGTTTCAGGTGTACAACATAGTGATTAGACATTTATATAACTTATAAAGGGGTCACCCTGATAAATCTAGTACTCATCTGACACCATACATAGTTAATTATAATATTATTAACTATATTCCCTACCTTATACTTATATCCCCATGACTATTTTGTAACTACCACTTTTACTTCTTAATTCCTTCCCCTTTTTGACCCACCCCCAACCTCCTCCCATCTGGCAAACCATCAGTTTTTCTCTTTATCTATCAACTTGTTTCTGTTTTGTTTATTTTATTCCTTAATTCCACATGTAAGTGAAATCATTGGCATTTGTCTTTCTCTAACTCCGTCCATGTTGTTACAGATGGCAAGATTTTCATTCTTTTATTTATTTGCTTATATTCATGGTTGAGTAATATTCTATTGTATATATATATATACACCTCTTCTTTATCCATTCATCCATTGATGGGTGCACAGGTTGCCTCCACATCTTGGCTATTGTAAATAATGATGCGATGAACATACAAATGCTCATGTCCTTTCAAAGCAGTATTTTGGGTTTCTTTGGATTAATACCCCAAAGTGGGATTACTGGGTCCTTCTTTGTCTCTTGTTATAGCCTTTGTTGTAAAGTCTATTTTCTGGTATACATATTGTTACTCAAGATTTTTTATTTCCATTTTTATGAAATGTCTTCTTATGTCCCTTTATTTTCAGTCCATGTGTGTATTTTGATCTGGAGTCTCTTATAAGCAGCATGTGTAAGGGTCTTGTTTTCTTACCCAGACACCCTATTTTTTTATTGGAGCATTTAATTCTTTTTTATTTGAAGTCCTTGTTGATAGATATATAGTTATTGCCATTCTTTATTCATATTTTTGATACATATTTTTTTCTTCTTCTTAAAAAATGTCCCTGCAACATTTCCTATAATAGTGGCTTAGTAGCAATGAATTCCTTTAGCTTTTTTGTTTGTTTGTTTGGGAAGTTCTTTATCTGTCTTTCGATTCTAAATGATAGCTTTGCTAAGTAAAGTAATCTCGGTTATAAGCCCTTGCTTTTCATCATTTTGAATATTTCTTCCCAATTCATTCTGGTCTACAAAGTCTCTGTTGAGAAATCAGCTAGAAGTCTTATAAGAGCTCCCTTGTAGGTAACTAATTGCTTTTCTCTTGTTGCTTTTAAGATTCTCTCTTTGTCTGTAACCTTTGGCATTTTAGTCATGACATATCTTGGTGTGGAACTCTTTGGGTTCATCTTTGCAAAATGTGTCTGGAATTTAACTGAGTTATAGTCCTGGTTATTCAATTATTAACTCACAGAGTGACTATGGATAAATATCCCTGTTTCTCTGGGACTTGTTTCCCTCATATGGAAATGGTGACTCCTAAGGTTGCCTTCAGCACTACCTTGTATGCTGCCACTGCTCAGGGCTTTCCAACCCTTCTACTACCAAGGACCCTTTCTTCTTTTCCACATTTTTCCTCTTGGAAGCCATCTTTAGAATGATGCTACCTACCCAAATGTGTATCTATCTCAGGTGGTAATAACCAATTTATTTTCCACTATAATTTTTTAAAACGTTATGTATCAGTTAATTTCCAGTGAGGAAAACAATCTACTCTAGGTATTCCAAACAGACAGAATTCATTAAGGACTTTATTGCACAAGCGATAGAAAAACTGAGAGTACCGAGGGAACAGCAAAGTGACCAGAACACAGCAAGAACAGGAAGCCATTGTCATTACTGTGGTTGAAGAAACAATGAGAGATATTGCTGATAGAGTCCAACACTGGGTTCATCCAGCTGGAACCAGAACCACAGTGGAGGCTGCCTGGTGGGATGGGGCCAGGGAGGAAAGGCGTGCCCAGTGGGAGTCAGAGCTGCTGAGGAAACACCGCCAATTAAGAGGCCATAGCCCAAGGCAGAACAGAAGGAAGACATTTCTGATTTCTTCCCTTCTCCCACCTCTTGTCCTCCTCTGATGCCTAATATTAGCTAAACCTGCTGAGAAGTCAGTTGCCATTAAACCTGGGAAATGCAGATCCCTTTGATACAAAGCAGAACAAGGGAAGGTAGACAGTGGCTTAGAGAGCTGGCAAATAAATGACTCACTTAATTAGTAATCAGAGCTTCGATCAGCATATGACAAAAAAAGTATCCCAAAAGACTAGTTAGAATACTGGCCAAAAAGCAAAGCAAATTAACCTTATTTATCTCATAAAGCTTTTTCTCAGATTAAATGTACACTACTTCATTAGGCTCTTTGAAGTCATTTTTACACCCTTTGGAATACTCAAGTGATCAGGGACACCAGTTTGGAAATCACAGTTCATATTTCACCAATCTGCTTTGCATGTGATTCGAATAAAATGGACAGATCTAGACTTAGAGAACAATGAGGAGGAAACCTGGACTCTAATCTTAACCCTGTCTGAATGATCCTCAAAAAATGACTTCCCTTTCTTTGTATTTCAGACTTCCTGTCTGCAAATGAGTAGTCAAAATCACTACTAATCTCTAGAATTACTAAATGAAGTTATGTAGTAGGTTCTAAATTTACTCAGACTACACTCAGAAAACGGTATTTCATAGGGTCTAACTGTACTTTTCTTTACATTTTAACATCTCTAAAATTCAGATGTGTCTTACCATAGTGTGCCATAATTTAATTGATAGCTGCAATGGTCAGTTTTATGTGTGGATTGGACCAGGCTACAAAACGCAGCTATTCAATCAAATACTAATCTACATGTTACTATTAAGGTATTTTATAGGTGTGATTAAAGTAAATAATCAGTTGACTTTAAGTAAAAGAAATTATCCGACATAATCTGGGTGAGCCTGATTCAATTTGGTGTTGAAAGGCCTTAAAAACAAAGCTGAGGCTTTCCTGTTGAAGAAAAAATTTTGCCTGTGGATAGCAGCTTCAGCTTATGCCAAGAGCAGTAGCCTGCTCTACCTAACAACCTGCTCTAAGTATATTAGATATGCCTAGCTAACCTCCACAATTGTGTAAACCAATTCCTTGTAATAAATCTCTTAACATATAGCTCCTGCTAGTTCTGCTTCTCTAGTTGAACTTTGACTGACATAGTAGCTTTTATCTTTTGCAGTAATTCATAAAATAATATTTCTTCTATTAATCAAAGGCATCTTTGCTTTGATAAAATATAGAAATTTTAGCTTTCTTTCCATAACCCATATGATGATCCTCATAAGCCCCTATCCCCTAAAGCAAGCCTGGAGGAAAAAAATGTTTTTACAATCCAGCAAATTTTATGCAACAGTTACAGCAGTCTCTTTAATTAACTGCTTAATCTATTTAGGTAAAATCTCCCCTCCTTCCCCACCCTCCAATCTAAGATGGTGGCTGGTTGGAGGGGCAACAATGATCATATATGACGATGTGATAGAGGAGGAAAGGGTGTCATTAGAGTCACATGGGGCCACATGGATTCTCAATGAGTCTCTGCTGCAGAGCAGTTAGACTGAGCTTCTTCTGAAATGGTGAGCCCAGAGGTGCAGTTTGACCTGCCTGGCCATTTAAGGTCACCTGCCGGCACCCATGATCCAAGCTATTTATCCTCACAGTGCTGTGCATATACAAGGTATTACTATTACTCTTTTCAAAATCACTAAAACTCTTGCTGCACTGGTTTTTAAAATTATTTTACTCAGACTAAGTTCTTAAGTACTACTGGTCTATGGTTAATTTTCCAAGCTAAAGAAATCCATGTTTTCATTACTATCACCAGCAGCAAAATTATTATTTACTAGATGAAATACATTTCTTATTTCAGCCAGGCAGCTTGACAGTTCTTCTTCTTTTTTTGTTTGTTTCCTAATAATCTGAGGAGGATTGAACAGATTTTTTAACCAAATTTTATGTAATGCCATAAGACAGTAAGTTATACCTAATTTGTTCAATCTGCCATTTGATACAAAAAGGGTGTTGCTTCATTTTTCAAACACTGAACATATTCTGTAGTATTCTAGAATTTCATCAAAAGTTAGATATGTACAAAGAAGTTGCCCTGAGTGACAACGATAGGTTACAGGACTCCTAGTGATTTTTAGTGTTAAGAGAAGTCGTGTGCTTTCTGACATGATGATGCTAACAAAGGCTAAAATGATTAGCTAAGAGCAAAGGCTACATTTAGCCAAACAAAAGTTGTGTTCATGTCACTGCAATTCTGAGAGCAAACAAATCCTATACCCAGTTAGGTAGGCCCTTAAACTTGTTTATCTGAGCTCTTTGAACAACCACGAGCAGCCATACTGACAAAAATACTTAATGTGTTCTTTTTAAAAATCTTGCTTTTTAATATTACTTCAGACCGCACTCACAAGGGCTGTGAAATGTCTTTCTGAATCTAATACAGAGCACTTTGTGTTTATGAAATACACACACCTACCTGTCTAACACCAGCTTTCACCTGAGTCTGAATCTACTGCAACTGCTGTAACTGTTACCTTGCTGCAGGCCTGCTCAGCACAGCAGCTTGGTTTAATTACATTCCTTACCAACTGGATGGAGAACTATTTAATCTGGGTTCTCCACAGAGTGCTTTATTTGATCATTGGTCTTAGAATAGGGCAGAAAACATCTTTTCTTTTTTTGGCAGGATCTGGGGTCCCAGACAGAATTTCTAGGAGTCCTGTTTTTAAGTAGAAAAGGTGCAGGAAAGGCCTTGATAAAGCTTTTTGGCCATCCCAGCAGTCAGCATGGTCCAGAAACCTGCAAAGGGACATTTTCCAATCTCCTCAAGGGGAAAATTGCCATGGTTGAAAGTATATTTGATTTTCGAAGATAGATAAAGGTCATATGGAGCAAAGTCCACTAAACAAGAGCTTTGAGACAAAAGAAAAAAAACGACTGAAAATAAAATGATTTTCCTAAATGATTCATTCTCTGGCTTTAAAAATAACTCAAAGGCAGAAATTTAATGAAATATTTGACTACTAAGTTCATAGTAGGCACTTAGAAAATATTTTATTGTCCTAATAACTCAAAAAAGGTATCTTTGGACTAAGTACGTAATCTTGCAGAATCACTGATTTAAAGAGCAATGTTGATTTGAATAGATAAATTTTGGAAATTTTAGCTTTTACATGGTTTGATGACTTTATATTCTCATTGTCTCCATACCTAAAGAAAAACAAGAAAATAAAAGAAAAACTATAAAAAAGCCCTTTCTAGACCTTCAGACATGGACACTGTCTCATCTTAGTTTTGATCTACACATATCATTAGTAGTTAGTCAGTATCTGTTGATTTGAAAGTTTCTTGTGTAGTGTCATTCAGAAGACATAACCAGATCACAGAAAGTTTTAACAATGTGAGGCAGACAATTCTAGAAGATTTTGTTGATTGAAAGTTCCAAATGTGCCAGCAAAGTATCATGGTTACCAAAAAGCTAATACAATCTCAGGCTTCAGAAACCTAAGTACAGTGTTCAGTTTAGTGTCTGCCAGAGTCCTGCTCATATTGTGTACTGATAAAAGGAACTTGGATTAACATGCTCACTTCCAGACACACTGAAGCATAGCAGAGTATAGTAACTGACATAGTGAGGGGAAGAGAAACCCCAAAATGTAAAGAACAATCGCCAGACTTAAGGAAACTTCACCTGGAGAGAAGAAGTCTTATGGGACACTGGAAGACTCACCAGTATCTACAAAAGTTTAAGAAAGAAGAGAAACTGGATTTGTTGTATTTTCCTGTTGAAGGAGAGGAAGAACCAGCAGATAGAGGGTATAGAAAGATAGATTTGAATTAGTACAAAAGAGCTTCCTGAAAATTAAAATGGTCCAAAAATGGAATGAGCTGCCTAGTAAGATAAAGAGGGGCCATTACAGGTGGTGTTTAGGTGGAAATTACATGACTATTTATCAAAAAATTATGAAAAGGATTATTGCACCACAGATGATTGACCTGGAAGACATCTAAGGGCCTTTCACAATTCTCATTACCCTTAATTCTAAGTATTATCTGTGATCCTTACTGCACATGCTGTATGTACACATACACTTTACACAGGCAGTAGATTTATCTAAATTTGTTAAAAATACTGACTACCACTGAGAGAAAAATAATAATCTGTTACTCACTTCCTTTCATAACTGTTATTTACCATTTGTCATTATGAAACTTTCTTGTGGTTTTTCAGTTCAATCTCTACTACTAAATAGGAAATAACTGAAGTATAAGTTGAATTGAATGTAATATTCAGAAGTTGCTGGCAAAGACTTACTAAGCACATATTATGTGCTTGGCACTGTACTCAGCGTATGCAAAAATGAATAAGGCATAGTCTTCTCTTATAATATGTTTATAGACTAAAATGTCAAATTACACCTGAACAAAAATTTCAATATATCCAGTAGTAAGCCAGAAGTCACAGAATCTAGAGAAGGGGCTTGTAGTTCCACCTAGTTTAAGAGAAGACTTTCTGTAGAGAATATGGTTTATTCAGTTAGAGTCAGCCAAGTCAAAAACAAAACAAAACAAAACAAAACAAAACAAAACAAAACAAAAAACAGGAAGGGTATTCCAGAGAGAAGGATTGTTATGAAGTGTAGGACAGAACAGAGTGTTGAAGGGATCACTAGAGTATAAAATGTCAGCTTGAAGAAGGGAGGGACAGGAAATAAGGCCGGAGAGAGAGAAGGCAAAGCACAAAATGCTCATATAACTATTGCTTAGGAGTTTGGAGGCTGACCACAGCAGGACAAGAATCAGGGAGGTAAAAAGTTAGATCTCAATTTTAGGTAGAATAGTCAGCGATAATGCCAATAGAGAAAACTTAAAATTTATAAATAAGAAAATTCATTTGAAGGATGAAATTTTATCCTTACATATTGTTGAAGGTTTCATTTTGAAATTTCACAGATTAATTTTTAGGTTAAGCACACTTAACATCCTAGATTAAAAACACAAGCACAAATACATGCAACACAAGGACAATAAAAGTAACTGCTCACATTGGTCCTCCTGTAGTCCACATCTCTCTACTTCCCACTTAATCAACTATCTTGCGAATGAGAGGGTCAATCAAACACAGCTCTTTCTCAGAAATTCACCTTTTTTAGAAATACATCTGAAAACTGCCATTCATCATCTTTGTCCTAATAAGCAGAAAGACAGCAGTAGAAACCTGTTTTTAAAGAAATAAATTTGAGAGATTATTCTTTACTTTTCTTTCTTTCTTTTCTTTTTTTTTTTTTAACTGATAAAAAGCTACCTCTACTATTTTGTATCACTATGGACTGGTGGGGAAGGAGGAACCAACGGTCCAAGTTACTATGAGAGATGACTGTTCTCACCACTGATATTCTTTTGATACCAGAGCAAGATAATTAAAGTGTCATACAACTTAAAGATCATTTTCGTAAGTCTCTGGACATATATGGCTTTAGCTGGTGAGGTTCCCCCATCTAAGACAACATAAATAAAACCTCTGATCTTCTCTATCTTATTTCTTCAGAATGAAAATCTCCTGTTCATTAAACACACAACAACTCTTTTATACTCCTGTTTCCACCCTTGAATATGCAGTATTGGTGAAAGAGAGTTCATATCCCAGCACTTATAAAGCAGGTGCTTATCTCCATTTAATTTAGTTAATATTCTTACATTTAGGTTCAGAGTATCTCAGTCATGTTCTCCACACTGTTTCTCAAATGTGTGAACTAATGAATAAAACTATTTCTTGTTTCAAAAGCAAAATCTAACTTCTACTTTCTTATAATTCTGTGAGAAGCCACAAAAACCTAAACAGAAAAAAAATTCAGCTGCTTGGAGGGCTGGAATTTTGCAACAATTTGTAAATGATTCATCTCACTGTTGAATCCAGGCAAGCAAGAAGAAAACTACTATGGTAAGATGACCACCTTCCTGGAAAGTCAACTTCCTGGAAAGGATTAGGACCTCTTGAGAGATAATGACACTGCAGATTAAAGCTTCCCTCATTCTGGAATGTACTGCCCACTCTTTGTTATAAGGGTTGTTCTATACAAGGTCACTCTGAGTTAAGCCCGCCAGTCAACATGCTCCCCCTTCATAGGGAGAGCTCCCAGGAATCCTTATTTTTATCAGAGATACCTAGAATGAAAAGCATCTAACATTTAACAGAAGTAATGGAAAAATATAAATGCCTAGATAAAACATACAGGAAATATATAGAATATTTACCTCCTATGCAATTTTCATAAGAAAAGTTACTTGATGATTTACTCCAAGAAAATTAAAGCTAAACACAAAGAACAGAATTCAAGAAAATGCATGGAACTCAGTGAAGATTCAAAAAAAAAAAAAAATTCTAGGATGGCAGCTATTATGTTATGCTAAGAAAGGAATTGACCCCACTGGAACAGGATGTCCGTATTCTATCAAAACTGTCTTCATGAAAAATTTTATAGATTCTAAGCAATGGACAGAATGACAAAGATGCATGATATTAGTGACATGCTAATAAAAGGAAAAAAGTTTCCTATCTCAATAATGAATTAGCATTTAGAAACCATGGGGGGAAAATTATTTTAAAAATATCATAGTCCAATATAAAGCAAACTGAAATACTAAACCACTGTATAATTTTGAATAGTTTATAAATCATAAGAAAAGAATATCCATTTATCCTTTTGATCTGTGCAGTGAGAATAGTATATGTTGAAAGTGAAGAGCTTGCAATAGATATAAATAAAATGAAACATAATCTTAGATTGTGGAAATATAATTGTTGGCTATAAAGTGGCAACAAATTATTTTCATAAATAATAAATAGCTTTAAACATTTGTAATTGATCTACTAATTAAGACTTAAATATTGTTATAGAACAAAAAAGTTCTGGTCAAGTTATAGGAAATGCTAACAAACTTAATAATATAAAAATAAAAGTTCATGATCAGAAGATGAAAGGTAGGATAAAAGTAGAATAAAAAAGATAGAGAATTCCCCACAACTTCTGGATAAAAGTGGTAGAAGGAAGGGTAAGAATATAAATATCCCTATCTAACTAACAGTGAGGAGTCAAGAAATGGTCTCTAAAGTTTATTGCACAGGTTTGAGGTTGATGAGTACACAAAAAACACTGAAATTTTTTAAATAATAATTATAAAAGTTGGAAGAGAGAGAGGATAAATGGATATTGTGTACATGGCTTAAGCTTCCACTTATAGAAAGTCTTAAAACTACGTCTTAAATTGGGACTGGTCAAGGTGGCATGGAAGGTAAAAGCTATGCATGCCTTCTCTTGAGACCACACCAAAATTATAATGAAACTACAGAGAACCATCACGGGCAGTTGCCTGAGATCTGGCTGAACAGAAGCCCACAACAGGGGACATACATAAGAGGTCACCTCAAGATCAATAAGAGAAGTGGAGACACAAAATGGCCGAGTCCCACAACTGTGTATAGCAGTGGAGAATAAAGGGGGTTATCTTGCTGCAGAGCCCCCTCCCATCCCAAGAGCAAAGGGTCTGGGCCCCCAGTGGGCTCCCCAGCCCAAGGTTCCAGTGCCTAAAAGAGAAGTCCCCACAACTTCTGGATTTAAAAACCAGTGAATATTGTGGCTGAGTAAAACGGAGGGCTGAGGTAGTTATAGACATTCCTCTTAAAGGGCTCACGCCTGGACTTATTCGCTGACAGACTCACTCATTCTGAGCTCGAGTGCTGTGGCAGCTGCTTGAGGAGTGCCAGGGACATACGAGAAGACACTGAGTTGTTGGGCTTCAGCGCAAGGGCTGCAGGGGTGGCTTTCTCCCAGACAGAAGTACTGGCAGTATCCATTGTTCCTTTGTTGAGCCCTCCCCACTCCTATCGTTTAGACACAGGTGGCCACCATAGCCAAGTCTCCATAAACCTGGATAATATAGGTCACTCCACCTGAGTGATTCCCTGAGACTCTGCCGCTCCCAATTTCCGAGCCTACCCAATCTGCCCCAGTGGTTTGTTCCATACAAATGGCCTGTCTTGGCTCTTGCTTCATACTTTCCTAAAATCTCTCAAAGGTTCACAAAACCCAAAGAATCAGTATCTGGCCTTGGCATGCCCTGAACCTCTTGCTGAGCAGCCCCAAACACCGCACTAATGCCAGCCGGCCTCAGTTTCTGGCCTGGCCTCTCGAGGCACCTATAAGCCCAGCACAGGTGGCAGCCGTCTGTGTATTGCTTGAGGACTCTTATCAGGTGGCCCTGGAGATTTACAGGCTGTAGCTGAATCTGGCCTGCAGCAGGACCTTTCCCAGGACTGTGCCACTGGACCTCATAGGACACCTACTACATAAAGCCACTCTACTAAAGACCAAGAGACTCAGCAGTCCTATCTAATACACAGATACAGACACAGGGAGGCAGCCAAAGTGGGAAGACAAGGAAGCATGTCCCACATGAAAGCACAGAACAAAACTCCAGAGAAGGAATTCAATAAAATGGAGACAAGCAATTCTACCAGGTGTAGAGTTCAAAACACTGGTTATAAGGATGCTCAATGAACTCAGGAGAAGAGTGGATGAACTCAGTGAGAATTTTAACAAAAAGATAGAAAAAATAATAGGGAACCAGTCAGAAATGAAGAATACAATATCTGAGATGAAGAGTACATTAGAGGGAATCAACAGAGTGGATGAAGCAGAGGATCGAATCAGCAATATAGAACATGGGGTAGTGGAGGACACTCAATCAGAACAGCAACAAGAAAAAAGGATCCAAAAAAATTAAAATAGTTTAAGGAGCCTCTGGGACAATATCAGGGATAGAAACATTTGCATCATAA
Source organism: Eonycteris spelaea (assembly GCA_003508835.1). NCBI lineage: Eukaryota > Metazoa > Chordata > Mammalia > Chiroptera > Pteropodidae > Eonycteris > Eonycteris spelaea. The sequence continues at coordinate 3,018,435 of PUFA01000183.1, forward strand.
AGGTACCAGAAGGAGGAAAGAAAAAGCAAGGAATTGAAAACCTAGTTGAAGAAATAGTGATGGAAAACTTCCCTAAGCTGGTGAAGGAAATATACATACAACCCAAGAAGCTCAGAAAGTCCCAAACAAGATGAATCCAAAGAGGCCCATGCCAAGACACATCATAATTAAAAGCAGTTAATTACCTATAAAGGAGCTCTCATGAGACTGTCAGCTGATTTCTCAACAGAAATTTTGTAGATCAGAGGAGATTGGCAAGAAAAGTGATGAAGAGCAAGGACCGATAACCAAGATTACTTCACTCAGCAAAGCTATCATTTAGAATCGAAAGGTGGATAAAGAACTTCCCAGACAAGAAAAAGCTAATGGAGTTCATCACCACCAAACCAGTATTACCAGAAACATTGGAGGGATTTTTTTAAGAAGAAAAAAATAATGTATCAAAAATGTGAATAAAGAATGGCAATAACAACATATCTATCAACAAGTACTTCAAATAAAAAGAACGAAATGCTCTAATCAAAAGATAGAGTGTCTGAATGGATAAAAAAAAAAAAAGACCCTTACAAAGGCTGCCTACAGGAAACTCACTTCAGATTAAAAGACACACACAGACTAAAAGGATGAGAAAAGATATTTCATGATGGACCTAGAGGGTATTGCGCCTAGTGGAGTAAGTCAGATAGAGAAAGACAAATGCTATATGATTTCATGTACATGTGGAATCTAAAGAATAACAACAACAACAAAAAACTCATAGAGAACATTTTGAGGGTTACTGGATGGAAGGTAGTGGTAGTTAGTGAAAAAGGGAGACGGGGTTAAGAAGTACAAATTGGTAGTTACAAAATCATCATGGAGATATAAAGTATAGCACAAGGAATACAGTCAATATGGAAAAATTATGTATGGGGTACTAGAGGGTACTCAATTTGTTGGGGTGACCACTTTGTGATTTAGATAGATGTCTAATCACTATGTTGTACACCTGAAACTAATATAATATTGTATGCTAACTGTAATTGAAAATAAAAAATATTATTTTTAAAAAGTAAGTCTTAAATTGATAGATCAAAAAAAACCCATTAACAATTATCATACAATCAAGAAAGTAGAAACCACTCCAGATATTTCAAACAGATAGAGTATAATTATTGTACTGGAAATTTTAAAAACAGGAAAGTAAAAGTTGTTTTAAATTGACAAATGAGTGGCCAACAGGATTTGACAGAAGGAGAAATAGAGATGGTGAGGTCTGAGGAGGAGCACTGGGGTAAAATGATGAGTTAACTTTGGTATGTAATTAAGTAATCACAAAAGAGCATAATAATTATCAATTAAGTGGTAAAAAAAAAAAAGTGTCCCATGCTTCCCATACTTTGATCCTTCAATAGGCATGTAAAACTCTGTTTTCTGACATTATCATTTTTTCCAATTTTATTGAGATATAATTGACATATAGCTCTGAATATGTTTAAGGCATACTACATAATGACTTAACATACACATGTTTTGAAATGATTCTCACAATAAGTTTAGTTAGCACCCTTCTCCTCGTATAGATACAATTTTTTTTCCCTTGGGATGAGAACTTTAGGAACTACTCTTAGCACCTGTCAATTATGCCATTTGACAGTGTGACCTATAGTCATCATGTTGTACATTACATCCCTAGTACTTATTCATCTTATATCCTGGAATTTTGTACATTTTTACCACCTTCATTTAATTCTCCCACCCTACCCCTTGTCTCTGAAACACAAATCTGATCTCTTTTTCTATGAAGTTTTTTAATATATTCACATATAAATGAGATCATACAGCTTGTCCTTCTCTGTCTGACTTATTTCACTTAGCATAAAGTACTCAAGATTCATCCATGTTGTCCTAGATAGCAGGGTTTCTTTCTTTTTGTAGTGAAATAGCCACGTTGTATATATTTCCATTTCTAGTGTGTATATCTATGTGTGTGTATGTAATCTTCTTTGTCCATTTATCTGTTGATGGACACTTAGGTTTTCTCTATGTCTTTGCTACTGTAAATAATATTGTCATGACCATGGGGGCGCAGATATTTTTTGAGATAATATAGTTTCTTGCAGCTATATACCCAGAAGTAGAATTGCTGGATTATATGGTAGTTCTATTTTTAGTTTTTTGAGGAACCTGCATACTGTTTTCCATAGTGCTATACCAATTTACACTTCCACCAACAGTGCACAAGGGTTCCCTTTGCTCAACATCCTTACCAATACTTGTTATCTCTTGTCTTTTGATGATAGCAATTCTAACAGATACAAAGTGACATCTCATTGTGGTTTTGATTTACATTTTCCTGATGATTAATGATATTGAGCACCTTTGCCTGTACATGTTGGCCATCTGAATATCTTCTTTAGAAAAATGTTTATTCTGACATTATCTTCTCAAAAGAACCCAAAGAAACCAAAAGAATGGGGTTCAGAAATGGAGAAGGTAGGGAGGTCAGCTTAAAACAGTATAGGAAAAGTCAGTATACATAGAGACTGATCCCATCTGGTCCTAGAGACTCTAGCATCCCTTTTGACCTGTGGGCACACATAGCTGCAGTTTGCGATGCCTGTTTTCTGTGGTTTATTTTATTTATCTTTCCTTGCTTCTGTCCTGACTACTTCAGTAAATGGAGAACTAGGTTCCATAGTTTCTACTTTTCTAGTTTCTAAAACTAGAAAAGACTCATAGAAACTATGGAACTAGGTTCCATAGTTTCTACTTTTTAGTTTCTAAAACTAGAAAAGACTGCTCCACACAAACAGGACACATAAACAAGACCAGCTTCCTTGACAACAAAGTGAACTAAAGTAGAACTTGCCACCAAACATGGAAATTCTCTGAAGTAAAACCAGTCTGAGACTTTATCCCTTGAGCTCAGGTTTGATGTCTGCTGGAGACATGTCTGTTTTCATTAAGAACTACTGCCATTTCTCTCTGAATGTATAGTAAATAGATTTCATGGTTCACTGAAACTGAACAATGCTCGAGCTACAGCTAACATTTTAAAGCCTTCCCAAAACTTTAAATTTACATAGTAGTCACCTCCTCATAGAAGCCTGTTCAGAGCACCAAACTAAAGCCATCTCCAGTCACTCTCTCTATCATATGACCCTATTTAACCTCTGCTTAGCACCTACCTATACCTGAAATTATCTCATTCGCTTATGTGTTTACTAGTTTATTATTATTTATTCATTTATTAACTTATTGTCTGCTCTACTCACTAGAATGTAGGCTATAAAAGATCAGGAATGCTGTCATGTTCTCTGCTCTAACCCCAACATCAAGAATTCAGGACATAGTAGGTACATATTAATTAAATCTTTATTGAATCTCAAGTATTTGTTGCATCTCTTCTTGTTTGATATATAAACTTGTTCTGGTTGGAATTTTTTTAATTTAGAGAAAATACAGACATTAAAATTAAATAAAATCGGAATAGGAAACCACTGGAATCTCAGCATAGTAAAATAAATAGTTCCATTAGATGAATGGCTGGGTGAAATAGTTTTCTTAGAAAACACTCATTAATACTTTTAAAAGATAGTTCATTGGAAAATATCCAGCTAAAAAATAAATATGAAGTAGACTATTCTAGAAGTCGCTGGCATATAAAACAGATTGTCAAGCTATAGGGGATAGGTACATCATGCAACAGAATACTAACCCCTTTTTCAGGACTGGTTACATAATTTGTGGTGCCTAGTGCAAAATAAAAATGCAGGGCCACTTGCTCAAAAAGAATTAAGAATTTAAAGATACCAACAGCAGAGCATTAAAACAGTGCAGGGCTCTTCTGAATATGAGACCCTGTGCAACTATCATAAGTCACACACTCACTTATCCAGCCCTGTTCCTTCTTCATTTACAACTGTAAAGTGGGCCAAGAAAGGTGGTGGTAAAGATGCTAGTCAGAAAGGTAGCTCTCAGAGGCTGTGTGTAACTGAGAGACCAAAGTTTCCCTGGCTCATCACTGATGTTTGCGTGTGTGTACATGTTGCACTCATGCAAGCATATATCTCCATTCCATTACCTAGCAGCACATAATGGTCACCAAAGAGTGACAGTCTTGATTGGAAGGGGGAAGCTCAGAGAAGAGGATGTGTCCCAGCTAGTGAGCGACAGAGGAGGGGAAGCTGCGAGAAAACAAGAAAACCAAACCAACCTCTAGTAGCAAGAACATGTGTCACAGGAGTAGAGAAAGTCACACCAGACTGGAATAAAGTTAATTTTGACCTACTTTTTAATTTGCCTTAAAGCCCGTTTTGCTCTAAGAACATGGGACAAAACCAGATATTTTAGCTTTTCAAGGGTATCTATATCTGTATCTATATCTATCTATATCTATCTACATATATAGATACATATATAGATAGATATAGATAGATATAGATATATAGATATATACACATATATATATATATGTGTGTATACACACACACACACACCCTTGAAAATTTATGTATATATATCCATCCCTGACCAAGCAGTTTCACTTGGTAGACCCTCTCCTGGGGGTAGAGAAGTGGTCCAGGGCCCCTTGGGAGTCTTAGTTCCTCCTTGGAGAGAAGTTCACATCTAGATTTGTTTTGGACTTTCAAGTAGTACAAATTAAAATCGTCCCAAACCAGTGAGTCCCCTGAAATTTTAAGGCCAAGCAGGAATTGTAATTTTTGTAAGCATATGATTGAATAATAGTTCAGTAGGATATGTGTACAGCTAGTTATGAATAAGCATAACCATTAATTAATTAATCATTTGTTATCAACCTGGAAGTCTCCAACTATAGGTTATGTCCTGTTCTAGTTAATATTTTAAGTTAATGATTCATATAAAAATTTAATGAGTATATTTATCAAACCTACAGATGATCTGAAAATTAGGAGGATACCTAATATGTTAAAGTATAGAATCAATGTTTAAATAAATCACAACTAATGAAATGCTAAGCAAAACAAACAAGATTAAATTTAATTGGGTTATTATGAAGGCCTTTTCAGGTTCCAAAAAGTTTACTGCAAAATTGTAGAGTAGGAACAGCAGTTTAATTTAAATAATCTGGGCATTCTAATTAACCAAAAGCTTACTAGAATGCAGTAATATGACATGCCTGTTCTAAAAAAGAAAATGAAGGAAATCTTAGGCTACATTAATAATTCACGAAAGCCAAAATCAGGATATAGTAAGCCCACTTTATCTTCCTCTACCACACCCCCAAGCAAACTGAAATATTGATTTGGTCCAATGATATAATTTTAAAGATGGCAACAAATATTTGGAAAGGTAAAAACGAGAAACAAAAACAAAAACAAAAACTGACCACTGCTAAAATGTTTGTAGTGCAAAGCCAGTACTCGGACCCAGTTGTACCTAGACCATTAATTTTCCCCATCATATTATGGCACCTCCAGGTATGTCATTGTCTTATCTAGGAGTAGGATGTGTTCAGGAACATAATTTATATTCACAAATATTTTCTCCAACAAGTTGACCAATATAGAAAAGAATGATATTGAAGCATCCAAATAGGATTTTTAGGGTGCAATAAATTATATAATATTCATACATCCAGTTTGAAAAGCATTTATGGAACTCATACCACGTGCCTGGCACCTTGTTCCATGCTGGAACTACTTAACAAGACAGGTCCTGCCTTCCTGTCACTCACAGTCCAAAGGAGGAGATGACAATGGCCAAAACTGAATTCTTATTATCCATCATTACACAAACAGTTATAATCAGAAAGTACACATTATAGTCTAAATGTTTGTGTCCCCCAAAATTCATATATTGAAAACCCAGTGCCCAAAGTAATGGTCTTAGGAGGTAGGTCTATGGGAGGTGATGAGGTCATGGGGGGAGGGCACCTCATGACTGGGTTTAGTACCTTATAAAAAAGGCTCCAGAGAACTCCCTCTCATTCTGTGTGAAGAAGCTACAATAAGATGTCTGTGACTTGAGACTTCACCCCATCACGCTGGTATCCTGATCTTGGACTTCCAGACTCTAGAACTGTGAGAAAGAAATTTCTGTTTATAAGCCACACAGGCTGTGATATTTTGTTACAGCAGCCTAACAGACTAAGACAATATAGAAGTAGTAAAACCAAAGAAGCTAGCAAGTTTAAAGTACCCAAGGAAGGTTTCCTGAGAGGAAAGGATATTCTATTTATATTTATATCATTCCCCAGGGACTTCGTTTGTTATGTCAGCAAACAAATTAGCACTTAACTTTTAGAGAGAGAGCAGGAAAGGGGTAAAGACCTTGCTGAGGTGGACTTTTGACTTAGTCCTGTACTAACTAAATGTCATACAATAAAGAGGAGAGACCAAATATAAGATTGAGACAATCTGTTAAAATAAATCTCACGTACTAAATAGATGAAGAAAAGGCTAAACTTTAGCACCTACTATGCAAAGTTCTTCAAACTAAGACCTCAAAACTGCACTGACAACATTGTGTGTGTCAAGGAAAGACTTAAGTGTCTTTCTTAAGAGCAGCACTATTTTCTTTCAATTTGTTGTTTCTCCTTCAAAAACAGAAAAACAGAGTAGGCATGGCCTCCAGAATAAACTCCCACCAAACTAGTCAGCTTTGGTTCATTATTGTTTTATTCTTTTGCAGCTACTAAAGCAATACTTTTTACCTTTTAAATAGACTATGTCTTGCTGAAATTTTCTCAGTGCTATTAAAGTGATTCTCACTCTATTTCAATGGGAATAATACTATGTGAGATGCACTGTTTGTTCTGGAGTTCTGTCTCCCTGTGTAAGGAACTGTGAAGTACACATTCCTATTGCTGTATCACTGGGAGGTTCTTGCTGGAAGGCACCATTAAACACTGGTTAGAAAGACAGCTTTGTATTTTGAAGGCTCTTGTTTTCTTCTTATGTAAGGTCTAGAATGTAGAGGTTAGAGAACTTCGCATGGAGAGTGACCAGGTATCTCCCTAATATTCAGTGTTTGACCAATAAGTTCACCACAGTTCAGTTCTTTTGTGCCTCCTGCCTGGGCATGAGAAAAGTCATCACGTTTTCTCCTCTGCCTATTGAACTCTGAGTCATCCTTCCTCTTCTTCTGTGAAACTCCCTTCAGACATCACTTTGAAATTAATTGTTATTTCTGTTAAGTTCCCACTGAAATCAGCTATTACAGCCCTTATTTCATTCATTCATATATTTCAATCAAGTGATTTGCACCTGTCTCCCTCACTTCTTGAGAGTAAGAACTGATCTAATTCATCTGTGATTTTTCTCTGTTTGCATGGAACACAGTTCTTTATAGTTAGTAAATTTTTGGTATTTGGATTCTATTAACTTCCATCTTTACATAAAAGGACTGTCTAATATATTTATAAAATGGGCTGCCTAACTTTCCACTGAACTTGGTCCTTAAACTTGCAGTATTATGCCATTATTTCTGATGTGCCATCAGTCTAACAAGGTCACAAGGTCACTAAGAGCAGGGATCCCCCAATCCCAGGATTCAGACCTATACTAGTCCATAGCCTATTAAGAACCGGGCCACACAGCAGGAGGTGAATGGCGGGTGAGTGAGTGAACAAAGCTTCATCTGTATTTGTGGCTCTCCAGTGTTAGCATCACCACCTCAGCTCCATCTCAGATCATCAGGCATTGGATTCTCATAGGAGCACCGGACCCTGGTACCAAAATGTTTGGGGACTGCTGACTAAGAGAATAGCCCACACATTAGTGCAGCTCACACTTCGGTCCTGGTTTGTCTTAGGCAGCTTCTCATTTCTCTATCAGTGATTTCACATATGTTCACGACTTCAAATACCACCCACAAAACAATGACTCCCAAATTTCACACCTCTGGCCTCACCTATCCCCTAAATTCCAAAACTGGACCACTAATTATTCATTCACATATTCATCTGAATGTTTCACAGACAACTCAAATTCAACATGACAACTATTTTTTCAAAAAAAGTCAAACCAGTTTTTGAAGGCCAACTACATCCTTCAAAAATGATTTGAAGGATGCCGAAAGCCTCTCCACTTATTTTTTCTACTATAAGAGTTATTCCTTTGAATTAAGGTATGAGATCTTAAAAAATCTCTAGTGAATTAAAGATAGTATATAAAAACTAATGCTAGCAGATTTGTTACATCTGCTCTTCTTAGTAATGTAAGGAAAACTGTTATGACTTCATTCCACCTCTTAATGAGAGGTTGATGGCAGGTTATCAAAGAAAACAACATCTGTTTGACCCTATACCTTGTCTAAATCCACAGAGGGCCCATTTTATCTTTGTATTAAATTTAAGCAAAGAAACAGCATCTTCTCTAAGGGTGTAGAACACAGAGCAAGTCACGAGGAGTATCTTTACCAATACAAATGCAAAGATATGTTTATGTGCCCCTCCAAATACACACACATAAGCATATACAGGCAAATCTTATGCAAATGAACATTAATATCAATCTCATCCAATGGAACCAAAATTTTAACCAGAGAAAACAACAATAAACAGAGCATTGAGATGTTCCACAGAAAGGAAGAACAAAAGTGAATCACTATCAAAAATGGCAGCCTACAGTCCCAAGAGAATGTGTGGCAGAAGAGGATGAAGTTGATTACCACGGCCATCCTATCTTATATTGCCCCCTCACACACACACACCGCGCGCGCACACACACACACACACACACACACACACACCCCAACTCTATGAGGCTACCCAGCACTTTTAGCACCAGCAGGTGGTACTATCTCCTTCTCCTCCCCAGCCTTGCCCCGGCTCCACCTCCAGCCTGGACTCAATATCTAGCATAATAACCTAGTCTAAAAGCAGAACAGAACAGCCTCAGATTGCAACCCATGCTGGTCATCTATGTCCTGCCCTACTCCAAGACTGGCCTGAATAAAAACAATTCCTCTCAAATCACTTTTGGAAATGGGTGGAAATATATATTTTTGTTTACATATAAATAAACTTCTATTTTTGGAAATACATATTCTCTCTAGGTGGCCAAGTCTTAATTTTCCCATTTCTGATTAAGTTTCCCTTGCTTCAAGGCAGTTACGCTTCTGTGTTTTTAGGTGTCCCTCCCTTTTTCTTCCATTCTTAGGCATCTTGGTCAACATTTCTTCTCTCCTCTCCTCTTGCACTAAAGCAATGTGGAAGAATGTTTTGATCCTCCCTCCCACACCAAGAAAATTGTGATTTTTAAAAGCCACACATAATTTTAAAAAGTACTTTGTTTAACAGGCTTATACTTATATTGCAGAGTTTTATAAATTAGTGAATCATTAGACTTACTAGACTGCCCTCAGCACTATTTTTGAATTTCTGCTCTTTAAAAAATCTCCTATGAGAACACGAATTTTAGTGGCCCAATCACTTTGACAGCTCAAGTTGACTTGGAATACATCAGAATCTTTAGCTTGATGAAAACTGCCTGCATGCTTGCCTTTTATTTTTTTTCCCTAAGCTTTCAGATTTGTGGACATATATGATTTGAAGTCTATTTGGGGTACAATTTTATCTCTCAGCCTGCAGCTTCACCATAGTTCCCCAGGGAGTTTGCCCTGGGAGTCTGGGGAAGCCAGGCATCTGAATAGGACACACTGAGTGGACAAAGTTAGAGCACTTTGTCTTACTTTCAGATGTAGTCTTATGGCAGAGCCATAGAAAGGTATTCTAGGGTTGGCAAAGGTATCCTGGGCCTTTGCTGGTAGAGTCCTTCCTAGACTGAGTGGGAAGAAAACCCTCATATAAGGTGGCAACTCTGATTTTCAAGAACTCAGAAGGCCAGTTTTTCTGTCCACATCATCCCACCCTAGTCAAAATTGAATAAAATATATAGAAGTATAACTCAAAGTTACTGGGAGAAAAGCAAATTTTTACAAATAAAATCATATTCACTCTAATTTTCATTGTTACACGTCCACAAAATAAGCATCTTGTGCATAACATCTCTAAAATATAGTTAGATTAAAGAATATGACAAACTGAAGTCATATATTTAAAGAAATATTGTCACAAATCATTAATAATTACCAAAAAAGTTAACGCAGTAGTTGCAAAAGAGGATTCAATTTACCACCTCAAATTTTAAGCATCAAACTATTCTTAGGTAAAGTCCATAGAAAGGGAGAGAAGAATTGGTTAATAACCTGTTACTGTCATCTTTATCTCATCCTAACATAAACAGGCTCATTTCAAGCTCAAAACATAGCTTTCACTATTTCTTCTGGGGAATGATTTATAATAGGTAGATCTAAATTGTGTGTGTAATAGCTCAGGTTGGGGTTCTTACAGCTCTCCATGTGTTTATTTAGTAGCTTTTATAAATTTTTCAAGGAGAAATTTGTTTCACTGTGCATACAAATTTAAAAAGTTATTACTTTGTTTTATTATGGATGAGAATGGGAAGGGTGAAGCATTTCCCAGAATGAGATTTTTTTTTTTAAGGCAAGATCTATTAGCCTGTTCTTATTTTGTAATATCTTTCAGCAGTTGGAGGTTTTTTTGTTTGGTTTTGTTTGTTTTTGTTTTCAGTTTTAAACCATTAGGTGGAAAATACTAATTGCTATGGTATTTTCAATCTTCAACTACCTGCACTTAGAATCCCCTTTTGCAACGATTGTTCAGCACCAAGCCTCACTCGTCAGTACCCCCGCCCCCACCAATAAAGAAATTACATTTTTAATAAATTGGTAAGGAACTAATTGCAGAAAGAACTGTTAGGAAGCTTTCATTTTTCATTTCAAACCTGTTTATAACTGAAAGGTTAACCTAAACTTTCAAACCATGGGCTGATGGGAAAATACAGGTGATGAAAGGCATATGTTTTATGTACTGTCATTCTGAATGTTTAAAACCTGAGTACTAAATGGGGAATTCAGTACTTGTCCACCAGTCAGGACTTGCCTGCCAGTCTTGAGGCATTAATCAGGGAAGGCTGTAGGACTGAATGTTATTACCTCGCTCAAAAGGAAATCCCTTTGAAGGTAATCAAGACACGCAGGCAGAGGGTCTTCACAGACGTGTGGGCTGCAGAAGCATCTGGGAACCAAACGAATGACTGCACCGCTCTCCAGATGTACAGAATGACTGTTCTCTTTAAAGAAAGGAATCTTTAATCTCATTACTTCTCGTCCACAACTATGCTCTCCCTTGACCCCCGCTCCAACATAAAATGCCCACCAAACTTCCTCTGCTAACACTTGAGGGTAAAATGGGAGTCAACCAGACTGAAAACTATCAGGCTTAAATATAGTTTTGGGAGAAAATCTTCTTACTCCTTTCCTCTAGGGGGACCCTTATCTAGACTTTTCAGGAATTCATTTTGATTAATATGATTGAAGCAAGATAAATCTATGGCAGGCTGCATAGTTTTCTATCACCACATAGTTAATGGCGAAAAAATATCTGGCCATGCTATAAATCCATTAGAATAAATTAATGGTTCCACTGACATACTTAAAATAAATATATGCTTGTCTTAAATGTAATTAAATAATTCAGTGGAAAAATTAAATGTTGAAACAATTACCCACATGGTTTAAAACATTATGAAAATATTATGGAAAAGAAAAATGGGAGCTGTTATTAATATAACATGGGGATTTTCGTGTCTTTGGCTTTTTTCCCCTCATTCCCTCATAATGAAAGGAAAGAGAAAATAACATTTATGAAGTGCCTTATATGTGCCACTAAGTACTTTCATCTCCATCATCCCGTTTGATTATCATAACAACCTGCAAGTTCATTTTTTTACAGATGAGATAAAGGTAACTCAAGCTTGGAGATGTCAGATAACTTCCACAAGACCATATAGCCCATCAGTGATTGAGTTAGCATTCCAGTTAAGGTCTGTGCAACTCCCAAATACCATGCTCTTTATCACTGAGCTGCTCACCTTGGCCCTTCATTCCACATTGGCTCTCTGTAGAAGCCACAGACTGCAACCTTCACCACTCCCATGTTTCTCTGTTCCTTCCCCATCATAGCAGTCAAGGAATGTAGATTCTTCTTCAGTGATTGTATCCTTGATTTCTAGTTAATGATTAATCTACAAGTGTAAAGGAACAATAAAGTAAAAAATAATAACTAAAAGAAAACAAGAGGCTAATAATGCAACTGGGAGCTCTCTCTCAGAGTCTACAGAAATCTGCCTATTAATACAAGTCCCTGGTGGTGAGAAGGTACTGGGAGGGCAGCCAACAGTAAGTGGGAGTGGGTGTGGGAAAATGCAAAAGAAAGAAGGAAAGCTGCTAAAAAAGACTGGACATATGTAGCAAATTATAAATTCTCTGGCTGCAAATATAATTTCTGCAAGTCCAGGGCCTCTTAAGGGAGCACACCTCAGACACACTGCAACAATTACCGGGTAGGACTCAGTGGATGCCCAAACAGAGTCGCCAATTCATAATAAGATGTGAATCCTCTCCAGGACTGATACAGATGTGCACAGTGGATCCAGAAGGATAGAAAGAGACTCATGATCTGTTGTTAACAGAAATAACGATATTATTCAGGGCTGTCTCCCAATCTCAGCTCAGTTGTAGCCTATAAGAAAGCTGACACCCTGGCTGAATCCAAACCTTGGAGATTTCTGGAAATGTACAAAAAGATTTCATTAACCTAAAATTATGGTCATTGAAGAACAGAGACTTAGAGAGTAAAAGGATTCCTGTCATCTGAGTAAAAAGACCACCTTATGCAAAAGCATGCACCATTGGTACCCCTCCCCAAAGAATGCTTCCTGCAAAGTAGAAGCCCAGAACTACTTTGTGTGGCTTGAAAGTCCCTTACCTTCAAACTACTTTCTCCATGATCCGGAAATAGCCTGAAATTCCCATATCACTTTCCCCTTTGGAATCAAAACCCACAAAAATCCCTGTTAAGATGTAAACATTGTCTCAGAAAACTAAACCAAGGAGTCAATGCCATCTATAAACACCATAGGTCAAAAATTTTTATTAAAATAGTTCACATTACTAAGCAGGGAAGAGACACAGTGATTCCCAGAATTCAGAGTAAAAGGCACCACTGCTACCAGAGAACAAACCAGGTCCAGTGCAGACCTATGTCTTCATACCAGCTTGGCTCACGAGAGAAGACAGAAAACAGGCGAAGTTCAGTACAACAGCAGATAACACTTCAATACGATTCTTTATAACCCAACATTTCAGTTCCCACCACTTGCCAGCACATGTTATAGTTTTATCTAATAAATTCCAATATGTGTTCCTTCTCTTTCTGTCCTTCTCTTCCAGGTTCACAGTGAGTCTCTGCAACAGAGGAGGGAGGTATGGAGATGGTTCACTAATCTTGGCCTGAAAAAAGGGGAAGGCTTTACATCTTTCCACCCTACAAGCTCTCCCATATACAACAAGGACTTTCCTGTCAAGGTGCCCCAGCACTTGGGCCCCTAGACTGCAAAATGTTCAAGAAATTCGTTAGGACTTCTCTCAAGGTGCAGACCCTGGATATATATCCAATACAAGACAGGATTTGTTTTGACATTCAGACAACCTTTTTTTTTTAATTTTTATTTTTTATGTAAACATAAAACACCATTTTATATTAGTTTCAGGTATACAGTACAGTGATCAGACATAAACACATTTACAAAGTGATCCCTCTTATCAATTCAGACAACTTTTCAGTAATATTTCTGTTACATAACTGGTGTTTGTGCACGCTTTCACCATTCTTTGACACACACACACTCCCAAACTTTTAACTGCCTTGGATATTAGGGTGCCCATATGCTAGCTCCATCTACACAGGTTCCATCACAGAAACCAGGTTCTTACCTCCAAGTGGTTTCCAACCTCTTAATTGTTTTTTCTCTATTTTTTTTAGGGTGTTATAACTTTGTAAACTGTTTGAGATTATTTTTGAAATTAGGCAGTGTAAAACTCATGAAACAAATCATAATCAGGAAGTTTACAAACCATATTTCTCTATGTGCATACATGCCATAAACTGTGTGGTACGGTGGAAAGCACATTGAGGGGAGGCAGGGGACCTAGGCCCTGGCAGTGACCAGCTGCTGCTGGCAGAGTTCTGAGGCCCTCTATCTCTATCTGTAGTGAGGGCCACTGAGTGGGGAGCTCTCTGAGGACCACTTCAGACACCTGGTTCTATATTTGGAAAAATTTATTAAAGGGCATTTTTGTCACCTTTCTACTTCCTCTCTTCAGAGATATTTTTCATCTGAAGTATGAGTCTAAATGAGTATCAGAGACAAGAGGGCGATGACACCTCTCGCATCAGGAAATACAGTGAAAATAGAGCTGAGAAGACAGACATAGGGAGCACAGTAATGTGGAGCCACTTTCTGACTTAACATTCTTTAGTTCACATACAGGCCTAACTGGCCACAAAAAAGGGTACTATCTCTTTGAACTGACAATTATCTCCTTTCTCTCCCTCTTTGTAATTATCAGCCCAAGTACAAATTGATTGTACTCATGCTGCTGCATGTGAATATGGTTAATTGGCCTGTCAATGGATGAGCTTTGTCCAGACCAGAAGAAAGGTTGAAAACTGAACATCGAGAACAGGGTCCCAACCATTCAGAATGGGCACCGCTCAACAGCACAGCCACGGGCTGGCCTGCCACACAGGTGCCTCCCAGCTGAGTGTAAGCTCTGTCCTGCACCAGCTCGTACTCCCATTTTAGCTCCTCTCAGAGAAAAGACACAGAGATACGGTTGGGGTGGGCAGAGCTAAGCCTGTAATTCTGCCCTCATGACCTCAGCACTTCCTAGTGACAAGATCTACTTTCAAAGTGCTCTAAATCTGCAAGATAGGCAATTTGAAGAAGACTAAAACCTGTTTTTTAAAAACATATGGCCTGTATCTATCTATCTATTCACTCATTTTTCTTCTCTCCCTCTCTTTCTCTCTTTCTCTTACTTTCTTTCTCTCTCCCTCCTCCTCCTACCCCTCATTATTTTAATAAAAATGTAAGTACCTACAAAACAAATAAAAGCTAGATTCTTAACAATAGCCTCTCTCTAATTATATGGCATATCCCCCTGGCTTCACTCACCTGAAATAATGAAAATTCTAAATCCCATGTTCAGCATTCCCTTGCTTTTGTTTTGATAGTTTTATTACATTTATACTTGTTCAAAAATTATATTTTAATTTGGTTGTCTTTGATACTATAATAAGCATATCACATTGTTCTCTTTTGAAACTTCTTTTTAGATAAATATTATGTTGCTAATATTCACCCATACAGTTGCACCGGAAGCTATTTTTAAAGTGACCTCCACTTTCTGATAATAAAAAAAAACTTCATGCTCAGTGTAGAAACTTTAGAAAACACACAAAAATTGAAGGAAGAAAGTAAACAATCATAATCCTATACTTTACAGGCAAGGACTCTAAGACCTGGGTTGTAAACTATTTGTCTGAGTGAATCATTTGCAGCTAGAATGTCAGTTTATTATTATTGGTGTTCACATAGTACAAAGTAGAGATTTAGAAACTATCAACTTAAACATATCAATACAGACAGGACTGTTGAATAATTCAACTTGATCCATCTGAAATCTAACCAATGACATAGGCTGGCAGAAAAATTACAGTTTTTGGAGACCAATATAACCATGTTAGTCAAGACCCTTTCAATTGCAGGTGTAGAAATCCAATTAAACCAGCACTTTTAAAAAGCAGAATGTATTGAAATCCCCTAATTAGAAAGTTTAAGGGCTTTCCTGGTTAGTAGGGTATAAAAAATTTCATCAAGAACCTACCGTTTTTCCTCCATCCCTTACCCATAACTTCTCTGTTTTGAATCCTTTCTCAGACTGTCCCTCTCCACGAATAGCAAAGAGAGCCCCCGGCAGCTTTAGACTTATACTGTCTTTATAGCTAATGAGCCGTCAAGAAGACTGCACCTCATCCCACACAGCGTGAGCAAACTCCAGAGCTGAGCCAGGTGTCCACTCCTGAGCTATCATAGCAGTTAGGTGGATGGAATACTTCAATGGTCCAGGCCTGGGTTGTGTGCCCACCTCTGAGTTCAGAGGTTGAAAGCAGCCCCATCAGAACCTCAAGGCCCAACGATTGGAAGGAATGGTACCCACAGGCAGACAAAAAGCTTGCCCACCACAATGACATCACGTGTTACTACTCCAGCGATAACAATAAAGATTACAGCCTTAGGCTTTGGAAATTTATCAAGTGTCGTGTCTCAACTACATGAACAGTGCTATTAACCTAAGATTTTAAAATGACTAGTCTTGAATCATAGCCAGAAGGGAAGTTTAGGGAAGGCCTGCAGGGGCCACCTTGGCTCTGAATTTAGATGAGAAATGTCTGTGATGGGATGTATCTGAGTGCTAGAGTCTTAACTTCTGGTTTAACTTATGTGTCAGCATGCATATCAGCGCAACTCAACTACAGCTTGCTAACTCGGGATGCGAAGCTGTTAAATTCAACAAAACAGGCAACGTCTTGGAAGCATTCATATTCTTTTGATGTACATGTGAAAACATTAAGATAAAACATCTCTGGATATCTTTTTGGCAGCTTTATGTCATACAAAGGACCAAGATTTCTACAGGCTATAAGCACCAGAGTTGATAGTCTTAAATTTTCACATAGATCTCTCTAGATTTAATATTATGTTTTCTGAATACTGTATTATACCACCAGCCATTCAAGGCAATATATATATATATATATATATATATGTGTGTGTGTGTGTGTGTGTGTGTGTGTGTGTGTGTGTATTCATGTCAACATGAATACTTTGAAGATACAATTCAGAAAATAACTATAGCTTTAGCACATAACACAGCATTTAGCATGAATCTCTTGTCATAACAATGTATCTTTTGAAAAAACATTCTAGAAAATCAGAATATCTCCAACCAGATTCCTACTAATGAGCCCCAGAATATGCAGTACCTGTGCAGTGACCCATAACTAAGATTTTAATGCTCACACAAGGGTGAAACATACTTCCATTATGAACCAACAGTGTAACACCATGACCAGTTTAAACTCCTCTAGTAGAGGCTAATGAGGGAAAGGGGTTCCAGTTTGAATCTAAGCTGTGTCCACAGAATTCAGACTTCCGTCATGTCTGAAAAATAAGTGGAGCAACTCAACTAGAATGCATTAGTTTGAGGGATTAAAGTGAGAACCAAGTTAAGAATAATTCACACTGAGGTGAAAACATTTGCATGAGCTTGGCCCAACGTCCAGGCCCCAGTCTTAAGAAGGCACAGCGTGCGCATCAGACAGCAAAAATGGGGGAGAGGGCCACAAATAAAATCTCTGTAAAAAGTTTTCTGATGGAACTGGACTTGTACTTAAAATTTTACTTTATCCCAAAACCCTACTAAAATAACACTAAAGAGACTCTTTAAGGCATAAGCCCGTGAAGATAAATGTGAAGATGGGAGAGATGACAACAGCAAAAACAGATTGGAAACTAGAAAGCTGATGAAAATATGTTAACTGACATCACAGTACAAGGAAAATCTGGCATTGGGGAAGCCCGGAAGCAACCCAACTTATACCTCAGAACCCACAAAAGACTTGGGCATCTTTGAAAATAGAGAAGGACAGGCTACAATAGATTTGCTTACAGGTCTTCAGATCCCACACCTTCCCCTCAGATGACAAAGGCTTTTCCCTAGAGAGGGAGAAACAGATCTCTGGATTATGACACAACAGCCCACTGAGGGCGGGTGCACCAAACTGAAAACAGGAAGATGAAGTCAAAACAGGAAGATGGTGAGACTCACAGGATCGTTTCTCCCTCAGCTCCCATGACACTAACAGTCAGACTCAGCCCCTCTGACAGGAGGCTGAAAGAGCCTTCTCTGGGAAATCCAAGCAGCCCAAGAGAAAAACCTAAAGTTATTAACATAGAAATTCACCCTGTGGACAGCCCAGCCAGATCATTCTCAAGCGTGTCACACACACACACACACACATACACACACACACACACACACAGGGTTTCAAATCTGCTTCTGATGCCCTATATTTGTACAGAGCAGGCAATTAACCAGACGTTGGAGGAGAACTTGTATTATGAAAAACAAATACAAAATAAACAAAAAGAAAACAGTACCTTGGAGGAAACAGACTGCAAGAAAAAGAAAGCTTCGCACACACACACACACACACACACACACACACAAATCTATCAGTGATAACCTCAGAAAGATAAGGGAGAATATTGCTTGATTTTTTTTTTAAGTAGTCAGAGAACAAAAGAAAGTCTTAGAAATTAAAAATGTGATAGCAAGAATGAAAAACTCATTAAAAGGGTTAAAAGTTAAAATTCAAGAAATCTTCAGACAGTATAAAAAAAGAAGATGGAAAAAAGAAAAGAAAACATTTTAAAATATATTTATAATAACATATACAAATATGTATTGAAATATATTGACATACAAAATATACATATCAACATATGTATATGTAAATATAAAAATATATGAAACACTTTTCCACTCCACACACAAAAATATTTGGAGTATGTATGAATATATATATATATTATATGTTACATATTTATGTGCCATATATCTCGATCATCTAGATATTGTAAGAAACCATGGAAAATCTTATAACTTCTTCTTCTTAACAGCTAATCAAGCATACTGCATCAATAGACATGGAGAAGAGGGGAGGAGATGAAGATGAAGATAGGAGAGACTGCCACCGAGGACAGATCCTCTGGAATCTTGATGATGGTGGCAAAGAGTGACCTAAGGATCAACAGGAATGACTGAGGTGCCCGCTCTTTGGGTGGGGGACACCTCGGGTCACAGTTTGGAGCTAACCATGAACTCCAGGAAGGCAAAAATGGTGCCCACTTGGATCGTATAATCAGAGCCTTTCAAAGGCTCAATTCCAGCCCCTGCATCAGGGAAACTGCGTTGGCTTTGGGCCACTCAGAACATGTGAGCTCCCCTCCATTCACACTGTGTTATTCACAGCACAGAGCTTAAAGTGTTGGCAAGTGTTCTTCAGTATTATTCTCATGGCACAAGCACGACTCTATGGAACTCTGCAGGGGGTACAAGCCAGAGCATGGAAGAAAACATGGAGGTATGGCTCCAGGGTCTGCGTAGTAAACACAGACCTAGAGGATCAAAGTTCAAGGCATGGTGCATGTGAGCCCTCCATCCCACTCACTCCCACCGTCACCATAACATGCATTTACATTATGCAATGTGGTTAATATGAATAGTAAGGATAGATGTACCATATATCTCTATAAGGTTTATTAGACCTCCATCCTTGTGATTGAATCATAATTCATGCAACAAAAATACTTTCAAAATAATGCAAACAGCATGAAGGGCATACATATATCCCATCTACACTTCTTAATATCACCTTCTTCCTTGTCCCTCTATTGCCTTCACATACTAAAACTTCTCCCAAACCTCTCTCCCCAGTATGTAATCCCTAATGCTCTTCTTGCCCTTGACTCCAGTGCCCCTGGGATAGTTCACCTCTCTTCCCCCAGGCCCAGAAAAGCAGGATCCTGCAAGGAAGGGACAGGTTTTAAAAACTGGAAGTGTTCTTTATTAAAATTTTTCATTCTGTCACAATCCAAGAAGACATTAGCCAAAGAGTTATTTTTAGTTGGTGCATGCAAACAGATGTGTGTGTGTGTGTGTGTGACAGAGGAGATTTAAACATGTCTGAAGACAAGTGATGTTGGGTACACTGCATATTATAAGCTGGATTTAGAAAAAGAAAATGATTGTCCAGAGAAAATATGGAGAAATGAATAATGTATAATTCATAACCTGGTCAAGTCTATCCACACAGACAGCTCCCACACCAATGTAAACACACCGAATAAATATATTCAACATCAATAAATCAAGGTGAAGTTGAAAAGGAATTTGGAAAGTCGAAAATATTGTTGTTTGGGATAAATTTTCTCCAGTGGATGAAAGCCAGCCTGGGGCAGTCGTCCACAGAGAACACAGATGACTAGAGACATGACCACTGGCTCACACCGGCTCCTTCAAACTTGCTATGAACAGCGTAAGAGAAAAGAAAACCATAAGACTGGTTTCTTACATTTCGCTTGTAGTTCTTTTATTTTGGTGAGGTAGTCTTGCCTTTAACTTGACCACACAAATAACATGTGGTTTTTTTATCATGTTGTGAAAGGAAAGAAAACTGGAGCAGAGGTGCAGAGTAGAGAGGGCAGTGGCGTGGGATACGGTTGTCCTATATCAACATTAAGTCAAGGCCCGTGCAGACCATGAAAAACAGTCTCCACACAAAAGGAATATTTGTCGCTGACTATTAAATGGACCTCTCCCAAGCTGTCTACAATAAGCAAGGACTGTTCTTACATTCAGAAAAAAGCATTTTTAAAATATTGAATGGGCCTTTCTTCTTTGCTTCTTCAACTTCTCGACTCTCGTGTGCAATATTGCTTAAAATCTCTTAATGGTTCTAAACATGCAGAGCAGTGAATTCCTTCAGGACAACATCAGCACTTGAAAAAAGATTTCGATGACTGAGGCACTGCTTGGAGGTCTCATCGAGACGTCATCCCGTATTAGTGGTTCCAGTTTCAGCTGACTGATAGCTTGACTGTCACTAATTTAGCTTACTAAAGCTCCTGTGCAGAAACTCCTGCAAAGCTTGACATCTGACCATTCAAGAGAGAATACAAGAGAAGCAATTGGTAAAAGTAATAGCGAGAAAACGAAAATAAGAGTCCATTCTGAGGGCTGTTGTAGTGTTTTCCTTGAAAGAATAATACTTTAATGCTTTACTCTTGAGAGATTTCCATTCTAAAAATAAAGAATGCAAATAGGAATGCACAGTCCATAATAGATGGAAATATTCAGAGACTGAAAAGTAAACATATGTTGACCTTTATTCTATTAGGCATACTGTCAATAGGATTCCTCAAGACAAGAGCTTTCTCTTTTTCATCAGCTTCTCAGTTGCTTCCAAAGAGTCAGAAGAGGTCCCACCCCTATGGCTTTTTCCAAACACTAATTCTTTACAAACTGAGGAAGGGCTGGCTGGGGGGAACTGCCTCCAGTGCACCTATGTATGAAACTGAAGATTCTGTTGACTTTTATTCTCTTTTGAACAGGAAAACAATATCCCTTTTACCTTGAATTTTTTATTTTGTTTTGTATTACTATATATATATATCCTTCCCTTTTCAGGTTATCAATTCTTTGTGTGCACAGAATTGTTATTAAAAGAGCAAATATATGTTCACTCTTTTAACATTGCTTGGATGTACTTAGTGGTGAATTCCTGAATTCACAAGTTTTGTGTTAATGAGAGTAACATTCGGTGTCACAATTATTCTGTATAAGGTTAAAACATGTTAGACCTGGCAGATGGAGGCATTAAGGAGAAGGCAATAATTAGTGCCAGGCTTCCTGCTTGGAAATATTGTTGCTAGCATATTTTCCTTCCAGTGAATTATATTGCAACATACCGAATTTTGACAATGGTCTATCTCAAGCATGCATGAAGAGCAAAGACATTGTTTTCTGTAAGAGATTTTTTAATTTCTTAGGAAATGTCTCTGAAAATAGACTTAAAAGACCCTTTTCTGAACTTGCATAAATTCCAGTTCTTGGGGCTCTTTCTAAAAAGCATTCTGGCAGGCAGCTCCATGCTACAGATTCAGAGAGGAGGTCTTAGATGACACTCCTGCAGGGCAGAGGTAATACACAGAAACCATAAGGACAAGGGCAAGCAGGGACTTTCCAGTCTCAGTTAGCATGTCCTAAAGCCACTGAGCTCTCTAGACTCTTTCCACAAACTAATTCTTACTAAGGGAACACTAGTTCCCACATGCGTTTCTATTAAAAAGCTGAGAGCCAAACGCTGCACGTGATCAGAAGATTAATACACCTTAAAGGGCAATGGATATACTGAGCAAGAATGATAGGGCATACTTACAAAACAACACAAACAACAACAACAACAACAACAACAACAACAAAACATTTGAGGAATATGTTCCTTACATCAGTGGAGCATTTTCCAAAAGTTGTGTGCACCATGTTTTCCCAATTTATTAGTGCTGTTTGAATAGAACATTAGAATCAACTCAATGCGTGTGTATTGGAAATTCCAGCCCCTTTTCCAAAAAAAACCTCTTGTCACCTCAGATACCGCCATTCTAATTAATGTCATATTCCAGAAAATAAAATGGCAGAGAAAGAGGAAGAAGAAAAACCTACTGCTCAGAAACCTCACCACTACTAAGCCCAACACCTCCAAATTAGAGTTATTGCAAAGTTATCACCTCCCTCTGAGCTGAATCACCCTAACTTGGGGCTCATCCTGCATTGCTAGGTGAGGACATTTTTCAAAAGTCACATCATAAGACATGTCAGTTGTCTGTCTACATTTTGCTCACCTCCCACTCACTCCTGAACTCCTTCCAATCTGGCTTGATGCTCCACCAAAACAACTTTTATTAAGGCTACCAAGACCTGAGATGACCATAAATCCAGACCTCATCCTACTAGATTTTTCATCAGCAGTTGACTCTGGTGACTGACCACTCTTTCCCTCGAAGTCCTCTCTTCCCTTTGGCTTCATTGACATCTGTCTCCTGGTGCTCCTCACTGCTCTCTACTGCTTCTCTGCACTCTTACTTAATAATTCTTTCCTCTCTGCCTGGTCTTCAAATGTTGAAACTATTCAAAATTTGGTCCTAAAAGCTCACTTTTCTTCTCACTCTATATTCTTTCTCTAGGTCATCTTTCCACATCCATGGCTACTACTTTGCATAGTTCCAGAAGACACTATTTACACCACAATCTGTGTAGATGGCTCACCCCTCGAGTTGTACAGTTCGAGGCTTCTACAAGCATAAGAGCTGTTCTAACCATGCTGTGGTTTTTAATTATTATCTACGCATCACTGACTGCAGAATGTATATCTCAGGCCCAAACAATGTTGAAACTCAAACCCACATATACAACTGACTATTTGAGATCTACTTTTTAATCTCAAAGGCACTTCAAAAGCATTTGCAAACCAAACTCATACTCTTCCTGGACATCCCCATGTTGTGAATGGCAACAGCAACCATCCAGTTGCCCAACCTAAAACCTGGAAGACATCTTTTCCATTCCCTCTCTGGAGCCATCAAGAAATAATCCGTTTGCATGTTTGTGTACTTATCTCCCTCCTCTATAATGATGTAAGCCCTCTAAATGTTGAATCTCTCATTCACCAACACTTCTCCAGAACTAAAGGGATGTCTAAAATAAGACAAGTGTCAAATGAAATAATGAAGTTCTATTGGTTTCACCTTCTATTTATCTGTTATCTACTTATCTAGTTATATGTTAAGTCATCTCTGTCACCACCCATAAGCCTTGCCTTGGCTGTCCCCTCAAGTAGTTAATACCTATTCATCTTTCAGATCTCAATTCAATATCACTTCCTCAGGGAACTTCCTCAGATGCCCCAACCTGGGTCAAGCCCCTTTTAGATGCTATCATAGCTCTTCTTACTTGACTCTTCTTTCTCTGTTTTCCATAACATTTTTATATTTTGTCCCAACTCTACTAAATCATTCCTCCCTTTTCCATCCCCTCAAAATTATTCCTTAATTCATCCAAAAAAGTACCAGCTCTCAGGTACTGAGCTAGATGCTGAGAATTCTGAGAGAATAAATGTGAATAAGTAATTCAGAGAAGGATAGAAGACAAGGACATGCAAACGCACATATAATACATTATGTAATATCCGCGATATACATAATCACAGAAGAAAAAGTACTTAATGTGGGGTGGGGGGCGGGGTAGACAAAGAAGTCTCCTGAGTGGGTTTTGCAAGGTAAATCTTTCATTCTTCCTCACAGACTATTCCTATATTCAGAACATTTCTGAAAATTGTTGTTTTCAATATTTTTTTAACTCAGTCCTCAGGGTCAGCTCTAGACAATTTGAGTCTAGAAGACATTGCCATCCCCCTCCAAGACCCTCTGTTTCTGTGGACTCACCACACCATTAAATGTCTTCATTCTCCTTTAATTTCTGTTTATTTTCTCCATCCCAAGTCCTGCCCATTCTTTCCTTTCTCTTTCTTCAAAAGCAATCTACTGCACTCACTCTCAGAAATGTATTATAAGATATATCTTCTTAGAATAGGTAAATTTTATGTGAAGCTCTTGAGAGAAATTGCTACCCTATGAAATAAGTCTCTATGTGAGTGGAGGTTCGCTGCTAACCCTTTAAGTCAAACAACAGACAAGACCTGTATTCTGACTGTATTAAGGCCAACATCCAAAAACAAACATGACTTTCTAAGTTTGCTGACTGTGTGTTTCTTGAGTTATTTCTCTTTCCAACAAATATGAGAGCAACCTGAAGTATAATCACACTCAATTTGTGCAAAAAAAAAAAAATATTACCTATTGTGAAAGATATTAAATTTCAAGGAAAATCTGACAATACTCAGCTCATCTGTGACATTTGCCTGGACTGCTCTTCTGCGCTTCATGCTTGATTAACTCGTAACTCCATTAGTCTCAGTTCAAACATCACTTCTTTAGGGAAGGCTTTCTCTTCTCCTGACTCTCACTCTCATGGTAGCTGTGCTTTCCCCATCAAAATACTTACACACATGTAATTACATGCTTAGTTTCCACAAGAGACACGTATCTTGTTTTCAGCTGTTTCGTCCAGGCTTAACAGAGTGCCGAGCATATAGAGGGTCCTCGAAGCCAGTATAAATTAAATTGAATTGCTCCTATCTATGCTCTCTACATACTTCTATTGCTACAACCATCACACTATACAGTAATTTATTTGTATTCGTGTCTGCTTCCCTTAAGAGCAAGTCTCTTAAAAGAAATCATAAGTTATTCATTTTTGAATTCCAAGAGTCTAGGACATTGCCAGGGCACTCAATAAATTGGGAAGGAAAAAAAGAAGGAATGAGGAGGACGAAGAAAGGATGCTCTTTATCTATTTCTTCAGCCTAGATTCCAACTAGACCATTTCACAGCTACGACCTTTGGGTTACTTAACAGCACTGTGGTTAACTAACTTCTCACCAAACCTTTCTAATTTAAACACCCTCAAATGTTGTTTTCCCCAGCTTGGATTGCATTAATTGATTTCAAAAACCTAAATTGAATGCTTTGTACTTTTTGCTTTACATAAATGTAACCATCTCTCAAGTCAGTTCAAAAAATGTTTAATTAGTGATTCTATCAGCAAATAGTAGCAGCCTGAGACCATGAAGGCCTTGGGCAAGTCTCTCAACTTCTCTGAACAGGGCTGCCATGTTGAAACAATTCCATGGTATTCCTTTCACACGTCTATGCAGACGGCGCCTCTTGAAGTATGCAGTGGCCCCAATTCAAGATCTCCCATTGCTTATCAACAAAATCAGTTGGGTTGTACTTAGAAATTCATATCCTTCCTAGACTGAATTAAGAAGAACTGGAAAATCTAAAGAGACCAATCAGCAGTATGGAAATGGAAACGGTCATAAAAAAATGATCAAAAAAGTAAAAAGTCCAGGACAAGATGGCTTCACAGTGAATTCTACAAACATTCAAAAAGATTTAATACCTATTCTCCTCAAACTCTTCCAAAAAATCTAAGAGGAGGCAGTGCTTCCTAACTCATATACCAAAACCTGGTAAAGATAACACAAAAAAAGAAACTGTAGACCAATATCTCTCATGAGCACAGATCTAAAAAATCTTAAATGAAATACTACTAGCAAACTGAATATAGCAACGTATTAAACAGATTAATACCACAATCAAATGGGCTTCATCCTAGGGACACAGTGATGGCTCAATATATGCAAATCAGATTAATGTGATACACCATATAAACAAATTAAAAATAGAATCATATGATTATATCAATAGATGCAGAAAAAGCCTTCAACAAGATACAGCATCCATATGATCAAAACACTTAACACAATTGATGAAAGGAAAGTACCTTAACATAATAAAGGCCATAAACAAACCCTCAGCCAACATTATACTTAATGGTGAAAAACTAAAAACTTTCCTCTAAGATCAGGAAAAGGCAGGCTGTCCATATCTCCACTGTTATTTATAACATTGGAGTTTAGCAAATGTGATCAGGCAAGAGAAAATTATAAAAGCATCCAAATAGGAAATGAAGAAGTCAAACTGTCACTATTTTGCAGATGACATGATTCTCTATATAGAAAACCCTAAAGACTCCACAAGAACACTACTAGAAACAATAAGCAAATACAGTAAAGTTTCTGGATACAAAATCAATGTTCAAAATCCATAGCATTCCTATACTCTAATAATGAATGTCAGAAAAAGAGTGGAAAAAAATTCCTTTTGCAACACAAAAAAGAATAAAATACCTAGGAATAAATCTAATGAAACATGTGAAGGACCTATATAATAAAAAACTATAAGAAGACCCTATTAAAAGAAATCAGAAGATACAAAGAAATGGAAAGATATTCCATGTTCTTGGATTGGAAGAATCAACATAGTTAAAATGACCTATTACCTAAAGCATTATACAGATTTAATGCAATCCCCATCAAAATCCATCGGCATTTTTTAAAGAAATAGAAAAAAATCATCAGATTTGTATGGAAGCACAAAAGACCCCAATTGCCAAAGCCATCCTGAGAAAAAAGAACAAGGCTGGAGGCATCACTCTGCCGACTTCAAATTATACTACAAAGTGACAGTAAATCAAAATGGCATGGTATTGGCAGCAAAAACAGACACACAGACCAGTGGAACAGAATCGAGAGTAAACCCATATTTATATGGGCAAATAATTTTTCACAAAAACCAAAAACATACAGTGGAGAAAGGAAAGCCTCTTCAATAAATGGTGCTGGGAAAACTGGAAAGCCACCTGCAAAAGAATGAAACTAGACTGTTTCTATCACCACACACCAAAATTAACTCAAAATGGATTAAGGACCTGAATATAAGACCTGAAACAATAAAATGCATAGAAGAAAACATAGGAACTAAACTCAAGGACCTTGGACTTAAAGAGGATTTTATGAATTTGACCTCAAAAGCAAGGGAAGTAAAAGCTAAAATAAATGAATGGACTACATCAAACTAAAAAGCTTCTGCCAAAAGAAATTGTCAACAAGGTAAAGAGACAACCATCTGAATGGGAAAATATATTTGCAAGCAACGCCTCCATAAGGGCTAATATCCAAAATATACAAGAACTCATACAACTCAATAACAACAAAAAAAAAGATCCAATCAAAAAATGGGCAGAGGACCTGAACAGACACTTCCCCAGAGGACATACAAATGGCCAACAAATATATGAAAAGACTCAACATCACTAGCTATTAGGGAAATGCAAATCAAAACCACAATGAGATACCATCTCACACCTGTTAGAATAGCTATAATCAACAGGACAAGTAATAACAAATGTTGGAGAGATGTGGAGAAAAAGGAACCCTCATACACTGCTGGTGGGACTGCAAATTGGTACAGCCACTATGGAAAACAGTATGGAGTTCCTCAAAAACTAAGAATTGATCTACCATATGATCCAGCAATCTCTCTCCTGGGTGACAAAAAAAATCTAACTATTAAACTGTTGTTAAGTTCTATTATTAGAATAGTGTATGTTCACTAACTATTGCAGTGAACATACAATGCAAATATATATGATTTACTATTGAATTACACGCTTGAGACTTTCTGGTTTCGTTAACCAATGTCACCATATAAATATATATAATCACGGATTGGACCAAACCACTTTTATAATTTTGGTCACTTAAACACTTTTGATAAATAGTCCTTCTATGATTTCATCCTATTTACTGATAAAATTCCTCAGTAGGAGCAAAACACAGAGAAGCATGTTATACCTGGTCTCATTTTGCGTTCGTGAGAGATGCTTTAAACTAGGTCAACTGTCATCTCTTCACTTCCTTAGAGCACCATAAGCCCTTCAGAGTGTGGAAGAGGGTACATTGCCACTTCCTTGTCACACTAAAACAAAAATCCTCATGAGCTACGATTGTAACAAAGTAACATATTCTGAAAATCCTGAAAGAAGAAAGCTGACTGTCATTCAATCAGTCTTATCAACCAAGGGACTAGAATAACTGGTCTGAAAGTCACTGATCTTTGCATTATGATCTATACATGTTAGCCTGGCTAACATCCGTAATAGTAAAATGTGATTGGCAGTTACTAAAAAGACAGGGAAATACTACACAACATAGTGCTGGCTGAAGATGAAACCAATAGTACTATGTTCCTTTAAGTTACTAATTATATTTCCTGAACATGGGTAGTAAAATTAGGACTAGTTCAATGAAAAGAAATATGATAAATGTGTTTTTATCTGTAAAAGCCAAAACAAACCAATGCAGAAGCCCCACCTGCAAATGAGAAAGAGCTTAGTGAGTTCAAGAACCAGAGTGGTTGAAGAATAGTGGAAGATAAGCCAAGAGGGACCAGATCATACAGACTCATAAGTCATGTGAAAGATCTTGGGTGTATGCCAAATGTGACTGGATACCATTGTCCAACATTAGAGGAATAGGTTAGTAAATTAGGTTATCTCAACACCACAAATACTACCCATTAGTGATTTCCAAAGTATGTTCTATCTAACATTTACCTGTGGAACAAATACTTCATTATTTATTTTTATAAAAGTTTCATGTTAAAATTAATTTGAAGAAAATGTGTCATAGTCTCATCTTTTTCTTAAAATATAATATTATAGGCTTTGAGAAATCCTACAGTAAAGGAATATGCTTACTTTTACAACCTCTCAAACTTATCTGACCTCAGAGATGTCTTAATTTCCCCAATAACATCAGTTAAATCCCAAGAAACTAGCATTCTGTAAAATATCTTTTGGTAAACATTGATTGATAGATAGATAGATAGATAGATAGATAGATAGATAGATGATAGACAGCTAGAGATATAGATAGAGATATCACATATAGAAAATTCATAGAAAAATGAAAAATATGCCATGATTGCATCTACATAAAAA
The DNA here is from genome assembly GCA_003508835.1 of Eonycteris spelaea. Taxonomy (NCBI): domain Eukaryota; kingdom Metazoa; phylum Chordata; class Mammalia; order Chiroptera; family Pteropodidae; genus Eonycteris; species Eonycteris spelaea. The sequence continues at coordinate 3,047,481 of PUFA01000183.1, forward strand.
TATGTATGCATGAAAGGATAATGTGTACAATTAAAATGTCTCTTGCTTAAGTTGTCAGACTTATCAGTAATATTATTTCTCTACTGTCTTTTTTAAATTTTGCTATTAAATCATTTTTTCAATAAAAAATTATGAAGTAGTAAAAAGTTATGAGCCATATTTTTAATGTACTTGAAGTTTTGCCAATTCAATCAATCCATGGGCTGCTGTACAAATTTCAATTCATTAGTGTGTCTAGAGACTATGCAAGCTAAACATTTTATGATAAAGAAGAAACCAGTCCCTGTAATACCAGTTCTAAACCCCTTGCTGGCAGGTTGACCTAATTAACATCTCTTAATTGGATGAATTAATTTAAACCAAAACACAGCTTGATTCATACCATATTTACACAAATTTTCTTCATAGGATTGATGGAATCCTCTGAACTTACCTTCCAATCCCATTACTACCCAGGAAGCCATTTCAAAGAGCATTTCATATGCATAGGTCAAAAGCTTTTTATAACTTTGGTGTTGGGACCAGAAATTAAATCCTGTACTTTCATTCATTCAACATTTATTGAGAGCGCTAGCCAATGTCTAAGAATATAAAAATTTAGAAAGATAAAATTCTTATCAATAATAAATTCTCAGTAGGTGATAAATATGCAAAAAAATGATATATAATAAATAACTTACCTTTGTTGTATATTGACATAACATTAGTACAAAGAAGAGAGAATCTGGTTCTTCCCAGAATAGGGAGAGAAAGGCTTCAAAGAGGATAAGATTTTTGAGCCACATCTTCAAAAATGAGCATGAGTTTGCCAAGCAGATGAGGTTGGGGGCATTCCAGGCAGTGGAGAGCATGTACAAAGCATAGATGTGTGATCCAGAGTAAGAAGGCACAGGAAAATCTGCTGCAGATCCATCAAATAAGATAAAGAGTAACAAGTAATCATAGGTTTGGATTTTAGATGGCAGCACCCACAATAAAGCAAGAGCACTTTCAGAGAACTAAGGTGTAAGGCACAAATTGCAGTCAGCTGAAGAGTGAATGGTCTCAAAAAGCACACTCAGGAGACTCAGTCATTTGTGGAGTAACATTTAGGCAAGTGATATTCTTAACTCATGTAATAAGCAGGTGCTTATGATAGGATCCTTATAATGATAGGATCCTTACAATGTGTTTATAATGATACAAAATATATTTTGTAACTCTGGACTTCTAATGCAAAGCGCTGACAGAATCTAAAATACAGATGATTTTTACATTTCAAGCAGGTCATCCTTTCACTTCTTTAAAAACAATAGTACTTGATGAGAATTTATAGACAAATCTTGATATCCTCAGATGAAAAATGCTATGTAAATGTAAAGAATAATTTATTAAACTCATTTCAAGTACAAAGATTCCCAAAATGCCTGGCAAAGAAGCATGTGTTCCAAAATCTTCCGCGAAACAAAAAAAGAGTGGTGCGTATTCATAGTGATACTACATTTTGAACGTTTCAGCAGCATTTCTCTAAGGGTTTGCAGGACACTTTGCAAACATGTTTACTCTCATATGAAGAGAGTGCACACATTTAAAGAGAGGTAAAGAGGTGACATTTACAAAGGATCTTGAGCATCATCTATCCAGCCTCTGCATTCTATAAATGAAGAAACAGAACCCGAGAGGTGAAGCAGGTTGCCCACATCTCACACAGTGAGTCAAAGCTGAAACCAAGACTGCAGCGTGAAGTGGTCTGGCGTTTTTGTTTTCACTGCACCCTCCTGTCCCACCCCAAAGGCCAGACTAAATCAGAAACAGAGCTAAGAAGTCAGTTAAAAGTTGAGTCGACAATACAGTGATCTTCTTACCTTAGCATGCATTTTACAGTGGATGTAGGGGAAGAGGAGGGTCACTGCGAACACCTGCTATATGCCAGGCTCTTTGCTAGTACCGTACATACATTCACAACACAACGACGCGGTTATTCCCTCATCATTTCATAGTTGGTAGGTAAACAGATATTTCCTGGGGGTGTCGTATGTGCCAAAGACAGTTCCAGGCCCTAGAAATCACATCGAATGAGACAAAGTCTCTTTTTACATAGAATTGCATTCTAGTTGGGGGAGACAGATAATTAACAAAATGACTAATGAATGCTCAAGAGAGTAGTAAGTACTAGACAGAGAAATAAAATAAAATGAGTGTGACAAGAGGGAAGGTGGGAGAATGGGCGCCATTGCCTTGTCCTGTGTGATCAGGGAAGGCCTTCTCCAGTTCGTCTCCTTATTAGCTGATGAGAACGATATGCGATTGGACATCAGGCATGAATCTTCAGAGGCCTAGAACTTGCTGTCCAGGGATAAAACCAAGTCAGAAGTGAGGCAGGGCATGTGTGAGCACGTGTGTGTAGGCACATGTCTGTCCAAGTATCACCAACAGAAGCAGAAGGAAATGGGCTGAAAGCAGTTCAAAAGAACTTTCTGTAACAGTTTGGGGCTGTTTCCTTTGGCTTTTATCAGGCAGAGCTACTTAATATACAATGGTTTTCACCTTTTGGCCTTTATTCCTCAAGGCTCCAGTAATATTCAATTTCCCCCCCCCTCTTTCCACACAACTCCTTTCTTATTTTAACTGGATATAAGTGTTTCATAACCAACGGATTGAAGAAAAGTGAAAGAGATGACTATCAGGACCCCCATGCTAAATCACAGGCACTTCCTGGACAAGACGAATGGGGCACAAGAGTGGAACTGTGGGTCTAACGGGCTTTCTAATGAACCTCAAGAGATTGAACCAAAGTGAGTTCAATACCATCAGGACTCAAGGGAAAACAGCAACGAAATGTGGGAATTAATTTGAGGCCTCTGACATTGACAGAGTTGGAAGCAATATGAAGCTCAAAAAGTCAATCTGCTTTGGGAATGTTAAAAGGAAACACTTGTTGGAAGGAATTCTTGAGTATGAAAAAGAAAGCCTATTTTCCGTAGAATTTGTGAGAGTGAGCCTGACCACACACTGGGGCTGAGAGAAGATGTATCACCGAGGGAACTGTGGTCCAGCTCCCAGCCGTTTTCATGCCCGGCACCCAGCTGAGAAATCGTGTGCTCTCATTAATAATTGCAATGTGTCAAATGACGCCACATCGGGCTCTCAGATCCAGTCCTGGTCTTGTTTCCATGCTTTTCTCCTCACCCCAGCAATCCCTGGGTTTCTTTATTCTGTGGTGACTGTGTACACGTTAAGAACCACACACCTTGATTTCACTATTTCACAAATCACTTCCTCATTCTTCACTGGTAAATACTGTGCATGTTCACACAGAATGCTGTATTTCATGAGAGAGTTCTAATTGTATCCACTAGACCGCTTTCTCACACACTCCCAGAGTGGGCTAAAGTTAACAAGTAAAAGCAGTCTACACCTGAAGCAAGTCTACCCACCGCACATCTGGCCTAGTTGCAGCATGTTTTATCACATCTTTCCCTACTCTTCCTTAGTGTCAGGATGGACACTCAATCCTTTATTTGTCGTTTGGCGTGGTATTCAGGAGTATTTTGGGTCCCTGAGGAAAAGACTACATACTGCTCTAGTTCATCTTCCTGGATAACGTTTTTCTACCACTGCATAAAGCACCAGTGGATTCTTCTTGTGGTCAACATGCATTGAAAATAGCCAGGCATCTCCCCAACTCCATCATTCTGCTGTGCCCATGAAGATGAGGTGGCAATGATATAAGCGCCCTATGGCACTAAGTTACAAGAGGTGGACTCCAAAGACTGGAGCAGCAGAAATACATCTGGAAACTTCCAGCTGCAGAGTGAAGGGTGCCTTCCTATTCTGAAATCTCCATTATTTTGTTAATCCAGAAAGACAAGACTCCCCTTTGCTCCTCAGTGAAAGCTCCCAATAATGTATTCCATATGATCAGTGCTCTTGGAATGGTTAATTTTACATTTAAAAGCTAAGGCAACTTTGCTTTCATAATATTTTAAGTGTGAAAGTTATTTGCTTTATGAAGAGATTAGAGACATAAATTTGGAAATGATTTTTATGGTATTATAATAACAATAGATATCTCCTGCTGGTCATCTTCATCAAAGTGAAGGAGAAAATAAAAACAAAAATTTTAGGTTAGATTTAGTGTTTAGATGTTAATATATTCTTTAAAAATAAACATGACATTTCAGGAAATCACTGAAATTTTTCTTAGTTCAACTTTTTCCACTGCAATAAAGGACAATTTTAGATTGTGAGCTATACAAATGATAAAATGATATTATATGATATATACAAAAAAGTATATAAATATATAAACAATATCTATAGCCTAGCAATTTAAAGCTTAAGAGATCATACATTTAAATTCTTTTGTAACTTATGTTATAACCTAATTATCTCATTTCAGATCTTGTGAATTAAAGATATGGAATTAGGAAACATGATTTTACATAGCTATATATAATATTTTGCAACACACATGTAGTAAATTGCATGTTTTGTTTTATTAAATATGATATACTGTGCAAGCTTAATGAATATACAGTCAATCCTCATTATTCACAGATTCCATAACCACAAATTCCCCTACTTGCTAAATTTACTTGTAACCCCCAAAACAATATTCATAGCACTTCTGTGGTCATTTGCAAACATGAAGAACTGTGAAAATTTTGACTCAACAGATGCACACGTTCCCAGCTGGGGTTGAACAAGGCAATACTCTGCCTTCTTGCTCAGCCCTTAAAGTATAAACAAGGACTTTTTCACGGACATTTTAGTGCCATGGTTTTTGTATTTTTGTGCAATTGGTAATTTCACTGTTTTAAAAAACACCCCCAAACATAGTGCTGTCTAGTGTTCCTAAGTGCAAGAAGGCTGCAATGTGCCTTATAGAGAACCTACCAAGAGCCAAGCACAGCTCACAGATGCTGCATCCCACAAGGAGTCATGTCAGGACTGAGGTATGCATTCCATGGTCAGGTTACAGCTGCTGAATGGAGCAAGATGAGAAGGCAGAGGTGAGAGGAGAACCGAGAGGGTTACAAAGTGACCTGGGCAGAGGTTCAGAGGGAAGACAGGAAGGCAGGGTCTGGCAGGATGACTGTCAGGGTCCAAGAGTTTGCTGAGCAGTTAGATGTGGGAATCGTGACTTCTAGCCTGGAGGGAAGGAGGGTAGCAGCTAAAGTGCTGACAGGAAGTGTACGATGCTGATGGCTACCTGAGTAACCTCTGAGGGAGGTGAACAAAACTATCTCCAAGATTTCATCCAGTCCTTTGGGTATAGGATGATAGGGTGATGCTAAGGAAGAATAGTTCAGGTTGGCAGATCAGTTTTGTTCATTTTTATTGAACTTCTTGCCTGCTATCAGAGTTCTTCAGAAAGAAACAAATGTCTTTATGGGACCACAGTTTCACCAGTCTCTAGCAGTATAGTGTTTAGTTAATATAAAATGTTTTTTACTTTCTTAAGCTGTAACAAAAATAGATACAAAGCTTTTTTATTGCTTGGTTATTGCCAATGGTTACATTAATGTAGTCTTTTTAACTTTTATTATAAAACTTCTCAGTCATACACAAAAATAGAATCATCTAATAGACTTCCATGTACTTGTCACTTAGTTTCAATAATTTTCAATATTTTAGCCCAGATTTTTCAACCTCTCATTTGACTAACAGAGTTTTCACATATCTTTCCATTCAACAAGTATTTATTGAGAAACTGTCATGTCAGGCACTTTACAAGTACTGGTGATATATGAGTGAAAAATAAAACAACAGGAAAAAGATACCTCCTGTCAAGGAGCTTACGTCCTAGTAAGATAAATAACAGCTGTTTTACTGAGAGCCAACGGGCCATCACTGTTCTGGATACTTTACTTTGATTGTTTCATTTAATCCAACAACCCAGTGAAGTGAGTCCTCTTATCCTCTTTTCACTGATAAGAAATTGTAACAATACAGGAGGTTAGGTAACTTGCCCAAGGTCACACAGCTATCAAATGTAGATGGGGTTCAGAGTGACTCCAGAGTCTGTGCTTTTAACCCCACGCATACTGCTTCTCTATACCTCAGGAAGTCCTCCCTCTCGAAAATGACTTCTCTGCAGAATGCTGGGCTTCTCCGTCTTCTCTGACGTGATGAGACTTACAACAACTGGGTAGATGTTAGCTACATAACTCTTTTTCTTCATTCATATTAACCTCATGGGATCTTTAGATTAAAAAATTGCGGCCATATGTCCTAGTTGGTCCTACTTCCCCTTAAAAGACATGTCTTTTTGTAGATTCCAATTCAAATATTATAGCAGATTAAAATACTTTTTCTTACCTATTAAAATCCTACATTGTCTACCCTAATATGAAGAACAGTTAACATCTACTGAGCCTTTGCTATGTGCCAGGGACGGAGTTGAGTACTTTAGGTGTCTTCATATCAACCTCATAACAACCTGTAAGATGATTATCACCCCCATGTTACAGATGAAGAAAGGGAGGAACAGCTAGATTGAGTAACCTACCCAAGTTCATGCGACTAGAGAGTGGCAGCATAGAGCTCGTCGTTATTCTACATTCTTAACTACACTATCCCCCACATCCACCTTAGAGGAACTCTCTAGACTATAAGATCCAGAACTCTTTTGATGGTTCAAGAGAAATATTTTACATGCACCACATAATAATATTTTTCAAAACAAAGCTTTTCAGCTTTGTATCATCCCACTCTACATGTCAAAATTCATTAAAAACTTCAGTTTGTTCTCTAAAGAGTCTTGGGAGTATTAATATTTGGATTATTTATCCTATTTTATCATTCAAGCCTGGGGAAAACTAACACCTGTGGAGTTTTTATGACTAGGCCAAGCTCTCATATGAAAGATATCTGGAGAGAGAGCAAAGGGACCCAGAACCGAGATAGAAATCACATACCACAGAAAACAACCTATAATGCAGATCCTGTTTCAACCATAAATCACCAAATAAGAACTACTAGAGTGCTTGGCACACAGAAAGTGCTTGCCAACTTTGTTTTAATTAATTCATTAATTAGTACTTAATTAGTTTTAAAGTCATTTGTAAATAAATCAGACCCTCCTTTTGAAAAGTAGTCTCAAAATCCTATAACAAGCTATTTACATTACTGTGAAGCTAGGGTTGTTTAATATATTTTACTGGGTAGCAGGAACCTCCCTAGCCTCCACTCCAAGTTAGATGTACCTACTGGATGTTCTCATACTTCTCTGCACATCTTGTAGACCTTAGCACTCTGTAATAATTTGCCTGCATGCTTTCCCAAAGAAACTGTAAGCTCCATGAAGGTAAAGATTTCTGGATTGTGCTCATTGCTATATGTTTAAGTCTTGGCACAGCACCAAGGTTATACAAGATAGATCAAATAAATTTCATTGAAATGGATGAATTAACGATTAAATGAGTGAATAAATGAATGAACAAATGAAACAGGCATTCTAATACTAGACAAAACAATGAGAGCTATCCAATGCATTCTGGCACCATCTTTCCCCAGGCCACAAAGATGTTCAAGTACTTATATTCAGAGTCAGGCTTTCTTCAGCCAGGAGTTCTTACTGCTGTTGTATCAACCTCTCCTTCTTCCTTTCTCCATTCTAGTTTTTGTCTTGAGTTCATCTGTTTTGGTCTTAGTGTATCTATGTTCTTACCTAAACCACCTTAACTCTCCTTTATTTAAAAAAATAGAGCTAAATTAATAAAAAACTATAAATATTCCACATTACCTTATGATGAGTAACATGAATCCAAATTTGCCTGCTAGAGAATTCTCTATGCATAAAGAAATGTCCCAAATCCTTATTTCTGGACAAAGACCTGTGTGTTGTTTTGACTTTCACAGAGAATTAGCTTTCATGTTATTAAATTTTTCATGCTGATGATTTAAGAATTACATTGACTCTAAGTCAACCCTTTTCCACCTAAAATTAAATTTTGCAGCTACCAAAAGACATTAAATCAAACGCCCTTGAGGGCTTTGTAGTTAAAATCATAACACAAAAGCTTAACATCTATAGGTCCTCTCCCTGATTTTCTGGAATTGTTTTTGAATCTATAAAATGAAAAAGAGAGGGGAAAGAGAGAAGATGGTAAAAAGGCACCACGCTTTCTTGATGTTTCTCAACATTACGGGCATCTCCTTTTCGTTCTGACTTTCAGTGTAGACACTGGACTCTGAAGTGCAGTGCAGAGGTGGTGTTAGAACACAGCCAGGACTGGAATCCCACCTCCGGAGCCAATGATACTGCCTGGTTCAGGTTCGGGGTGAAATCTTCACCATGGCCAGGAAGTGAAAACTCTCCTGATTCAGGTGCTATATGTTCAAACATCTCCACATAAAACTGGACTTTTAAATCACGAGTCTATAATTTCTCTCATTCCTTCTATTTTGCAGGAGGCTAATAACAGGCTCATCAATAGTGACCGAAGGTCTGAACACAAATCTGTGAAGGTCATTTGATTCTGAGAATGTCACACATTAGAGAGGGTGCTGTGCTCAGAGTCTGAAACATGGGTCTTAATCCCAGTTCTACCACTAACTTGTGTGACAGAAGGTGGGTTTCTTTACCTGTCTGAACTCCCATTTCCTCTCCTGTAGGAAAGGGATACCTACCCTGCCAACTTCACCCATATATTATGAAAACAAAGCAGCAGATGACTTAGTGCTTGAAAAGTTAAAGCAAATGAACACATCCCCTTTCTAAGTTTCGTTTGGGGTTTCTCTTGCTGCCCCTTCCAAGAAGCCCTCTTAGGCAATGAACAACAAAGACTTCCCTTTAGCATATCGGTAATCTCCCAGGGCGTAGCTAGAAAGGAAAAAAAAAAAATCCCCCACTATATTAGTGACCTATTCTTCCTCCTCCTCCTCTTCCTCCTAACAAAAAAAAAATAATAATAACTACAACGGTCCCTATTGAACATAACATTAGGCATTTGACTTGCATTGTCTCATCATTTGACTTGCATTGTCTCATTTGATCTCCATAAAAATCCCTTTGGTAAGTATCAGACACCTCATTTTAAGTATCAGTAAATATCATTTTACCAATTACTGATCAGTTATCAGTAAGTATCAGTAGCCCCATTTTACCCATTAGACTGAAAATGAATTTAAATAAATTGCCCCCCACTAAAATATCCTAGGGACTCCCAAAACCCAGGGTTGGGGAGAAGAAATCCCTTCAGGTCAGAATTTCAGGCATCGTGGGAAGCGGGTCAGAAAGAGTATTTTTGTTTGAGGATTGGGAGACTAGCTTTTCTAAATTATCCTTCAAACCTCCCTTCAGGGAGCACTTATGAAAATAAGTCAGTTCCGGAGTTCTCACCCAAATCTCTCTTAGAGAGCCCTGGATTCCAAAACAAAAGTACCCAGCACGATTGAAAAAGAGGAGAGGCACGTGAGAAAGAAGCATGTCAAAGTAGGCGCAAAGAAGTTTTCAGTCCACCACTTGCATGGTTACAAGGGACCACGTAAATTGTGATTTCACGGTCCAGCATGTAGTAATAAAATGTCAGCAACTTTCACAATTTTGAACACTGTGCAAAAAGAGAGACAGAGAGAAAAGTCTGCTTTTTACACCCACATAGTACTGTACACATGACTCGAGTGCCCCAAAAATTCCCCTAAGCATTTTTATCGTTACGTATCACTTGTATCACTTCACAGTTTAGTCAGCCAAACCATATCCTTTTCCAGCTTTAGATAAATTGCCTTTTGACAAACTGCACACAGACAAAATATCACGAAGTCCCCAAATTGTAATCTTTACCCTGTTTTTCTACCAAGATGAGTAAGATTTTCCTATTTAGTTTTTTTAAGTACATAAGCAGCAGATGTATATAACATATGAGTATAACCATTAGTATGTTTATTCACTCTTTCTTGCAATGTATTGAGTTTTACCACTCCCTTTGCTTAAGATTATGGCACTTGTAAAATGTTATAAAGAAATTTACAGTGCGAGGGCATGTTAGTTTAAAAAAGAAGTGGTCATTGCCCTTTCTAATTCTCATTATTGTAGATAAAGCTTTAGCTATATTTTGGGGGGGGGGGAAATACAATCAAAAAGCACAAGATGCTTTGTCACTTTTACCAAAATTACAGTCAACATTTAAACAAATCCTTTAATATACTATAGAGAAGTCAAATTTTATAAACCACTACCAAATGTTTAAGAATAATTCATTTTATCCAAAGTCAGGTAAGAGGTCAGCTCACCTTTCTATGCTATAAGAAGGGTTTGTTAATGTTGAAGGAGATATGGTAAATAATACTTTATACATGCAGCTAATGCTAAACTGATGTTTAATGGCCATTCAAGAATATACTTAAGACTAGAACTAGAAATAGTAAAATATGTACAAAATTCCTGGTGACCCTATACCCATTAAGACTGTTAACACATCAGGAAGGTATTTGCCATATAAATAAGTGTGACTACAACACTTTGCCAAACTAATAAAACTGTTGTGATAAGACACACACACACACACACACACACACACACACACACACACACACACACACACACACCTGGAAAGACTAGCAGTCATTGGCCAAATACACCAGTAATTGTCCTAGGAAAGGCAGTAGATACATAACTCTGATATCTGGTGCCTAACAGTGCCTGGCACATGGCAGGAACCTAGTATTTTTTCACCAAGACCGATGGGTTTTATCCCTGATATAAATGTCTTAAGGAGATTTGTAAAAATGTTGGACTTCAGGGGTAAGTCAGAGGCAACAGTGTTGAACATTCTTCACATCTTAGTTTTGGTTGTATTTATTTTTTACAAATTTCATACTTGAAATTAATATACCACTTCTTGAAATTAGTGTTACACGGGTTGCTGAGTTTATTTTCACATTCTCAAGTATATGAGTTTTACTTTCAGTTTTTACCTAATGAGATGCATGTCTTGATCAATACACATTTAATTCACACAATCCTCTTCTAGACCAAGTGCTTTCAAAATGATTGTACTCTACATTTGTAGAGCACTTTAGAGTTTTCAATCATTTTCATGCCTTTTATCTCATTTAATGCAAACAACAACCATAGGAGTTAAAAGGACAGCTTCGCTGTCCCCACTTCACAAGTGGGAAACAAGCTCAAAGAAGTCCAAGTGTCTGGGCCAATGTCACAGAACTAATGAGTGATGTAACTAGGACTGGAATCCAAGTCTTCTGGGTTTTTCTTCAGCATGCCACCCACATGTAGTCAGCAGAACAAAACTACAACCATAAAATTAATCACACAGGAATATTTTTACAATATCTTCATTCATTCAGCAAGTGTCTATCTACTACCTATATTTGCTAGATACTGAACTAATAAGATAAAGAAAAGCTCAACAATTCTGCATGCTTGTCCAGGAGTTTTGTCTGACTCATTTTCTTTCTTTTCTTCTCCCCATTTCCAGGAGTACCCTGGGCTTTCCTCTTTAAAGTATCCAAAATAAACATGACAACAGCTTGAAATCATAACATGCAATATAGGCACTGGGATGACAGCATCTCAAAGTCTATTTAGGGGGAAAGTTTCTGAGGCCTTCCTTAATCCTCAGTCTACTGGATACTGCAGGTAAAGTGCAGAGATGTGGAAAATATGATTCCATGATACAGGAAAATGATCTAGTTACTGTCCAACTGATTTTTTTTCCCCCATCAGCTATATGGCTAGATCATGTAGGTGACTTGTTAATCTCCTGCCACTGCCCTTTCACCTCTCTGGGTGTATGTGATTCACTGAATCCCTCCCATTCACTCACCTAGGTCTGAACATCTAACAAGGACTGTTTATAGAGGTGCTTTCCAGAGAACTGAGAACATCAAAATTTCCTACTCAAAAATTTCTCCTTCCTGAAATAGTATCACTCGAGTTTTATTCTTTCCTTTTTTTTTTTTTTTTTGTATTAAACATCATTCCCTTCTTTTAGTTTGTTTTAAAAATGAGTGCTTTCAGAAAAATAGCTATGGGAAATTTCTATTGCCTTGACGTGATTTTGATTACTATGAGCTTTCCAGAAAGGCAAGAGGAACTGGTCAACCACACTTAAATAGATTCCTGAGAAAGAGGAGCTGCATAGAACATTTGGAGGCAGAAAGAACAGCAAGGGAAGGCCTGCCTCGGATAAAGCTCTCCAAATCCAAAAGGAGCTCTGAAATAATGGGCATATTATTGACTCCTAAAGATATAATATCCATTGGGCAATTTTTCTGCCTTCGGTCTTTTTAAATAAAATTAATTTTTAATGTAAAAATGAAACTCTGACTTCTGTGGGGGAAATACATGAATTGTTTTGCGTATGAAAATTCTCAGCTGCCTCTAAGAAATCTCTACCAAAGTATGTTACCAAAGCATCAAATAAGTTATCACCCTCAAATATTTCCCCAAACATCTCCCCCAAAATATTTAGTTTTTCCACAAATTCACAATTTAGTCTAAGAATTTAGGAACCGCTGTGATCCATTTTTGTCTTCTTCCCTATAGCTAATCTATCACTGAACACTGACATTTCTCCCTTCAAACCATCCAATTTGTTTTAATCCCTGTGACCCCTTTCCTTTTCATTGCAACCCTGGATTACAGCAGTGATCTCAGAATTGGATTACCTGCCTTGAGTCCAACGGTTTCTCCAACTTGGTTTAATCTGAGAAATTTTTAAAAATATGGATACCCCCAGAGATTCTAATTTAATTGATCTGTGGTACAGCCTGGGAATTAGAGTGCTTTTTTTTTTAGTTGTGGTAACATACACATAACATAAAATTTACCATCTTAACCATTTTTAAGTGCACAGTTCAGTAGTGTAAAGTATATCTACATTGTGTATAACTAATCTCCAGAATTCTTTTTATCTTGCAAACCTGAAATTCTCTCCTATTGAACAGTAATTCTCATTCTCCCCTCCCCCAGCTCCTGGCAACGGCAACCACTTTCTGTCTCTATGGTTTTGGCTACTCTACGTACCTTGCATAAGAGGAATCATACAGTGTTTTTCTTCTTGTGACTGGCTTATTTCACACAGCATAATGTCCTCAAGGTTCCTTCATGTTATAAGTTGAATGACATTTCATTGTGCATATACCACATTTTGCTTATTCATTCACTCATCAATGGACGTTTGGGTTGTTTCCACCTCTTGGCTATTATAAATAATGCTGGTATGAACATGAGTGTATAAATATCTCTTCGAGACTCCACTTTCAATATTTGAGGGTATACACCCAGAAGTGGAATTTCTGCCTTTGGCCTTTTAAATGCCTATAAAGATGGTGATCATTTACTCTGCTGTCAACAAACAGGAAACTGGGTATGACTTGAAACACTCCCTGCCCCCCGCCCCAATAGATGAGCATTCCCTTACCAAGGCTGCTAAATCTGGTTGTACCCTTTCTTGAGTGCTAACAGCATGTAGAGCCTCATTCTGTCCTAATGGCCTGGAGGTTCGGCTTGAGCTGCATCTTCACCGATACGGGGGAAAAAAAAGCACTCTAAAATAAGTATAATAAAATCCTAACAAGTTTTGGTTTTCTCTATCATATGTATCAGTCTCAGTGTTTTTACATACATACACGTACACACACACAGGCATAACTCAGAGGTATTGAGGGTTGTTTCTGAACCTCTGAAATAAATAAGTACCACAAGAAAGCAATTGTAATATTTTCATTGGTGGAAGGTCTTGCCTTTAATTTGTAAAAATGCAACATCTGTGAAGTGAAATAAAGAAAAGTTCAGTAAAACAAAGTATGTCTGTACAGTGTGTGCATTAACTATTATATATATACATGTGTATCTCAGATATTAAAACTTTTTTAAGACATTGTTCTTTTATTTGAGGTGCTGTGCTTGCACACATTTACAACAAAGAAGCCAAAACCTAGTCTAACGTCACACAGCAAATCAGTGTCTCAGACTACTGTCCTATCTCAGACAACTGCTCTTGTCCACAGTAGTTCTGGCATGGATCCTCCACACTCCTGCTCTCCCATCTGTCTTTGAAGTAGTGAGATCCAGTCTGCCTAGCCAACAGCCCACTATGCTCCCAGTAATCTAAGCCCTACAGGAAATAGGAGACCCAACCCCTGTTCTCAGGACACTTGTCAGGACACTATTTCAATCCAGCGGAGAAGAAAGGATACACATAATGAAAAGAGACAGGAACACAAATTGTTTTAAATATATAGCCATATACAAAGCCTGTCACAGCTGGTTTAGGCTAGTGGGGTTGGGGGGGGGACTGCTGGAGGAAGGGATGGTGCCGATCAAGAAGAGGTAGGCTTTGACCAGAGTGGGTGGAGGAGCATGGCTCAGTAAGACATGGTGCACTCTTCTCCAGCAAGAAAAAGTGGCTGTCATGTAGAAAAGTTTCAAAGTTCAAGAAATTAAACATGGAGAAAAGAGGTCTGTGAGTTCAGAAGAGATCATCTTACCAGAATACATGACAGTAGCCTAGGCAAATGCAGGCAACTGGCAAATGTCATAAATCCAGGAGTGGAGTTTTAGATTTCTTTTTTTTTTTTCTAGAGGCAACCAGAAGCCATGGAGACAACAGTTCTCCTTCAGGGGTATACTGAGCCTCAGTTCCCCTACGAGAACCAGCCCACCCATACCTCAGTTTCTCCCAGGGTGGCCTATGGTGAGGCAATAATTCGAAAAGATATTTCAGAGCAGTAAACAATAAGATAATGGTAGAAAATATCTAAAAAGCACCAGAATGCCTTACATGAAAGAGAATTTTTTTAATTGATCCAAAATCTAATAGGGCAAGAAGGCTGTTCACCTTAAAGGTACCTTTCCCTATAGATCAACCAAACAGAAAGTCACTAAGAAAATATCAGCCTTAAATGACACATTAAATCAAATTGATACATAATTAAGTATAATCATTATTTACAGAGCTTTACATCCAAAAACAACAGAGTATACATTTTTCTCAAGTGCACAAGGAACATTCTCAAGGATAGACTAGTCTCAATTAATTTAGGAAGACTGAAACCATACCAAGCATATCCTCTGACCACAATGGTTTGAAACTGAAAATCAACTGCAAAAAGAAAGCTGGGGGAAAAAAAAGACCCAAAAATATGTGGAGACTACTGAATGACTACTGGATCAAAGGAGAAATAAAAGAAGAGATAAAAAGACACACAGAGACAAATGAAGATGATAACATGACATATTAAAATATTTGGGATATAGCAAAAGAAGTACTAAGAGGGAAGTTTATAGTATTACAAGAAACAAACAAACAAAAAAAACTCAAGCAATCTAACATTTCACCTTAAAGAACTAGTAAAAAAAAGATAAAAATGAAGCCCACACTCAATAGAAGTAAAAAGCAATAAATATTAAAGAAGAATTACACAAAATAGAAAACAACAAGACAATAAAAAATTTAATGAAAAAAGAACTGGCTCTTTGAAAATATAAATAAAATTGACAAATCTCTTGCTATACTCACCAAGGATAAAAGAGAAAAGACTCAAGTAAGTAAAATCTGAGATGAAAGAGAAGTTATAACAGGTACCACAGAAGTACAAAGGACTATACAAGAACCTGGGAGAAATGGGCAAATTCTTAGAAATAAATAACTTTCCTAGACTGAACCAAGAAGAAATGGAAAACCTAAATAGGCTGATCAATAGTAAGGACATTGAAATAGCTCTCAAAAAATCACTCAAAAAACAAAAGTCCAGGACCAGATGGTTTCACTGGTGAATTCTACCAAACATTCAAAGAAGGCTTAATACCTATCCTTCTAACACTCTTCCAAAAAATTGAAGAAAAGACAATACCTCCTAACTCATTTTACAAAGCTAACATTACATTGATACCAAAACCAAGGAAAGGCAACAAAGAACAACACAAAATTAAAAAATTACAGGCCAATATCTCTGATAAACATAAATGCAAAAATTCCCAACAAAATACTAGCAATCAAAGGTGACAATACATTAAAAAGATAATGAATCACGATCAAGTGGGGTTCAGAAATAAACCCACACACATACGGGCAACTAATTCAGCAAAGGAGCCAAAAATATACAATGGAGAAAGGAAAGCCTCTTTAATAAATGGTGTTGGGAAAACTGGAAAGCCACAGGCAAAAGAATGAAACTAGACTTCTATCTGACACCATATACAAAAATTAACTCAAAGTTTAAAAGATTAAAGTATTGAATATAAGACCTGAAACATAGGGAAAATATAGGCACTAAACTTATGGACCTTGATCTCAGAGGAGCTTTTGTGAAATTGACCACAAATGCAAAGGAAATAAAAGCTAAAAAAGCTCTGCACAGCAAAACGAAAAAAAAATCTTCAAAACAAAAAGTCAACCAAATAGGGGAATCGGTTTGCAAACAATATCTCTAATAAAATGCTAATATCCAAAATACACAATGAAACCATACAATCCAACAATAACAACTTGATCAAAAAATGGGCAGGTGACCTGAATGGACACTTTTCCCAAAAAGACACACAGATGGCCAACAGATACATGAAAAGATGCTCAACCTCACTAGCTATAAGGAAAATGCAAATCAAAACCACAATGAGACATCACCTCACACCTGTTAAAATGGCTGCTATTGATAAGACAGGAAATAACAAGTGTTGGAGAGGATGTGGAGAAAAGGAAACCCTCATATACTGCTGGTGATAATGTAAATTGGTGCAGCCTCTATGGGGAAGAATATGGAGATTCCTCAAAAAATTAAGAAATCACCTAGAAATCCCTCTTATTCATAAAGGTATATTTATCCTTATGTCCATTGCAGCATTATTCACAATAGCCAAGACATAGAAACAACCTAAGTGTCCTTTGGTGGATGATTGGATAATTGGTACTTATATACATATATACAAAGGAATACTATTCAGCCATTAAAAATGATGAAATATTGACATTTATGACAACATGGATGGATCTTGAAAATACCAAGCTAAGTGAAGTAAGTCAGACAGAAAAGGACACAAGAACTATATGATTTCACTCATATGTGAGATTTAAAACAGAAAGTAACAAACGAACAAACAAAACCAACAAACTCATAGATACAGACAACAGTACAGTGGTTACCAGAGGGGAAGGGGAATGGGGGATAAAGATAATTAAGTGGGTCAAATATATAGTAACAGAAGGAGACTAGACTCTGGGTGTTGAGTACACCACGCAATATACAGATGATGTATTATAAAACTCAACACCTGAAATTTATACAATATTATTAATAAATATTACCTCACTAAATTTAATTAAATTATTTTATAGACTGACACTATTTTTTTAATGTACCTTTCCCTAGCTTTTAACTCTCCACTAATATTTTGTAAGACCAGTTGTTAAGTTCTCCAACAGGACCCTGTATTTCCCCTTCATAAAATTCCAACCGCTTGTCTCCGTTTTCTGTCTGTCTTGGTACTGGACAGGGTAAGAACCACATCCGTTTTATTCTTGGTCAAATCGCAGCAGATCCCATAGGCCTGGCTTATCAAAAGTGTTCAATAAATATTTAATTGTTTTCTTGACTAGTTGTGGAAACATGAGCAAGTCATGTCCTCCCTCTGAGCCTGTTTCTTCATTTATGAACCTTGAGGTTTGAACTATCTCTACAGCCAAAAATCTAACCATATCTAGCATTTCCCAAAAGGAAATGTGCTAAGATGAGGCACACCCAACACAGGGCAGAGACAGAGGCCCTGTCCCAATCTCCATTGTATATCCCTGGTCTCCAACACCAATCCCAAGCGGAAACCTGAGATGAGATCTGGAGGATAGATGGAGGATGCAGGACCCAATGTGAAAAGACCTGAATGGGAATTAGGAGACCTGTCCTAGTCCTGGTTCTGCTAGTCCAATCCGTGATCCAGGGAAAGTCACTGTGAGCCTCATATTTCCTAGACCATAAAGTGACCAGGTGAGCATGAAGAAAAGTTCCCTCCAGATCTAAGATCTATATTTTTCTCATCAGAGCCAAAGGTTGTTCAGTCGGAGCCGTGCTAGCCATAAAAGAGATTTGAGCCCATTATCATTGTTGATATTCCCATGGTCTCCTATTTTCCAGATCTGCACATTTTCTTAGGGGTATGGATGGGAGATTAAATCAATTAGAAGAAAAAAGACTCAGTTTCCTCCAACCTCAACCATATTAGGCTACCAGGAAAAAAATGTAAGGGCTATCAGTGGGGAAAAAATTTATAATCCCTCCCCAAGCTGGAATAAATACATTTTTAGTTTTGCATCTGTGCTGTCACTGGAGAGTGATCTAGCCATGTCTGTGTTTTAACATCTGTCAGCTAAATCAGAGACTTAACTGCAAAAAAATTGTAGGGCTCAGAAGCACCATGTGGTTTTGACACTCCCTGGATGACACAGGGTCAAGAAAGCAATAAATGAATTGCCATGAGACCCAATATAACATTTTCATCAGTAACACAGACCCTGTTCCAAAAGCCTTTGCTCCAAACAGAAATAACATGTACCCATTTTATCCAGAACCATATTTGGAAATTTCAAAGGAGCAGTCCATAACAACCAGAAGCATCTGGGATGAACAAATGGCTTTCTATTTAAAGAGTGTCATGTCTCTAAACGTAACAGAACTGACATTGCCTATCAGAATCTACTCCAGGTATATGTGAGTGTCACCTTCAAACTAGATACATGTGCTTTGATATCTGCTCCACAGTATCAAAGGTACCCTAGCCATGTGGGCATACATTAGTAGAAAACCGCTTCCTGGGGTCCTATCATTTTAACCAAAGGTTACCTTTGGTTTCCTCTGTTTTGTAGATAAAGAAATTAAGCTAGGAGGCAGTGGAGTGACCAGTCAGCTCAAAGAGCCTGATTTACATTAACACTAGGATTTGAAATCATAGAATTCTCAAGATTCATATAAAAACTGAGTTACCAAATCACTTTCCCCTACGCAAAGTAGGAGTGCCTAACGATGTTTCAGAACATCAGGTGAGCCATCAGCAAATCCGCACAGCAAGTCTTCCACTGCAGCAAGGGGAGCATGTACTACCCTAAAGAGGCCCACACTTTTAATACTCTACTGATTACAAGCAGAATCTCTTGAGTCTCAATATGATAACTAAAGCCCTATGGAAAGACTAGTTAATTTTTGTGCTACATGTCCACTCAGGCTTCTGTTTTCAAAGGCTAACGTTCTCTTAAAAGAGGGTTTCTGGGTTCCTTTGCTTTTCACAGGTTTTGAAGTCTACACCCAATAGACACATTCAGCAGAAAGCCTCACTTAAACACTAGCTCTATTAACCAGAAACATGAATGTTTTCTTGCTCTTCCCTTTCCTTAGACAGAAGTAGATAAAGCTCATTTCATATGTAATTGTTAATATTTAGTTTTTACGATAATACATCCATTGTTGTAAGCTCTATACATATATTGTCTCATTTAATCCTCAAAACAACCTTATGAGGTAAGTACAATTTTGTCACCCCATTTTACAGACACAGAAATCAGAGGCACAGAAGGGTTAGCTTATTCAAGGTTAAGCAATTCAATAAGCTAATAACTGATGGAGTCAGGATTTGAACTCAGGCTTTTCTGCACTAGAACAGAGACTTGTTGTATTCTCTGCTGTGTTCTCAGCCATCTACATGGTACTTAGGATACAGTACCTGCTCAATAAATATTTATACTGTACATCCTCAAACCAAGAGAATGACCCAGCACCACAACCATCTGCTTGAACCAAAAGTAAGATGCTTAGAGGAGTATTTTCGGAGAGAATTCTTCATTCTTTGCGTAAAGAATGCAAAAGCCCATTGTGTCTGCCCAAGAAGAGCTGGGAGAAATCCTTCTGACCTATTTCTTACATGCTGCTGCGAAGCCCCCCTTCTCCCAGGCCACCCTGATTAGGTCAGTCTTGAAACTGGGTCAGTGTTTAAACACCGTAGTCAGCTTATAATGCTCTAATCATTCAAGTTTACACAATCTGCACGTTAAAGAAGGAAACTGCTACTCCAAATCACAACACCCAGAATCTCCTTTAGATCTGTCTATAGAATCACGAGAATACACAGACTTAGAGTTTGCCTTTAGTTTATCACAAAGTAACTCTTCCAGAACTGGACTTAAACACATGAGGCCTCACTCCTCCAATAACCACCCTTCAGAGAGCCACCTAACTCCTGTCTTCTGCCATTCTCCCAGGCTCCTTCCTAAATTAAAATTTTGGATTGCCCAGACTCTAATGCCTATTTAAAATAAAACCTAAATTACTACCTTATGTTTGAGGCAAGTCGACACTACGTCTGGCATCTCTCATTTCTGTATGAGATTTGAATAAACCCACCCGGCACAAGTGGAAAATTGGGCTTGCATCACATTCTCTGTTGGGATCACCACATTTGGAATTCTAGGTTTATTCTCCCACAGAGTCAAATTTAGCCCAACCCTAGAGAACAGTTCTGTGCACTCTGACATTCAAAATAATATTTGCTAAAAAGCGTGGGGGTTTGCAGGCAATTTGAGCTGCAGCAAGAGGCATGTTATTACTGACTCAACTCCTACATGGGTCCCATCTTAGTCATCAGGCACATGGTCACGGCCTTGGCTTGGTTTCACAACCTCCCCCTTTTTTTCAGTCTAACCGCAGAAGACACAGGTAGGTTTTGTGGAGTTGTTATTTTATTTTGTGAAAGCCTGAGAGCAAGCCATAATGGTATAGCATTTTCTTTTAAGGAATTCTCGCCAAAAACGAGACAAAACTTATACACAGGCAAATATGCCTTGGATAAATGTAAATAATATTGGTTGCCCCCAAAGTAGCCATGGCTGAAGGAGCAAGTAGCGATCTTTAAAATTCTCCCTGATCTAAAACCAAATTTCTAGCTAAACATGATTCCCAGTTAGATTTATCCCTTCTGCTGCCAGCTGTAACTGTTCACCAACCACACAGGCAGATGTCGCTGATATGGATAATTTCTCTTTTGTAGTAAAGACTGAGCCTCAATTAGGTTATCTCAAGGAAAAGTTAGATTTATTTTAAAGAGAAGTGGGCTAGATTTGGTTAGAATCTATCAGAATCTTATCAGGTAGTTGGTCATTCTCTCCTTACATTCTTTAATCACCTCTCTCCCTCTCCACGTGTTAGTTTCATTCTTCCCCTTTACCAACTGGCCTCCTTCTAACTTCAGCTTGCACCTGACTGAAATGGCTGCCTTGTCACAAAAGCTGCCACATTACCTTTTTTGCTAGCTGGCCTACGCTTTCCCCACCCCCCCATCTTCTGATTCTGAAGGGCCCATAATATCTTTGTGGGCAAGTATACACAGGTACTGGTAGCTGTTAAGTCTACACTGGAGACATCCCTCGATGTGAAGTCAAGAGCCCAACAAGGTCTGAACAGGCAGGGTGAGACTGTGCACGACATAGTGCGTCATGTATTTATTAAAGGACTGGTAGTCAAGCAATGCCTGGCATCTCCAGTACAAATGTTTTTAAATTTTTGTTCTCATTGAGGGAAGATTTGCTGACAGCTTCCATTTAAAATTATGGTTTCATATATTTAATACTACCATAATTTTTAATCCTCCCTCGTTCCTTTTTATGTTGAGCTATAATTGACATATAATCCTCCCTCATTTTTAAAAGTAAAACTAGATAAGAACTTTAAATTGTAAATGTGATCATGATTTGAAAATTTCCAAGAGTCTTTGATCCATGTAAAATAATGTATGAATTCTAGAGTCTTTAAGAAAGCTATTTGTTAGTAAACATCATTACGTCCCTCCAAATTACCCCAACATCACCAAGAACCTAAAACATGTAGGATGCATACGGTTTGAAGTAAAATCAATAAACATTGGTTAATGTCTCTCAGCATCTCTGTTTTTCAAACAACTGCACCTACCTCCTGCAGCTCATAAATGTTCAGAAAATAATAAGAACGCCCATCACCAATTCTATCACAGGTTTCACATGCCAATTCTTGACATTCTTCCCAATTTTTCATCTGATATTAAGAATAATGTTTACAATGTGATAACAGCACGTTCTCAGTGTGAGTGTGACCAGCAGTCATAAAAACAACACCTAGGGCCATCTCTGCCAAATGTGTTTTACAGTACTGGTCCCCATGGGACAAAGTAGCCCAGTGCTCGGTGAGGGAATTGTAGAATAAGTCTCCATTGACCCTCAGCTGAACTTACCACTTGCTGTTTTTCTCTTATAATCTAAATCTGGAAATGTGCTATCTGGTCAGCAGTGCACTACCAAGTCATTCAGCAAAATGCTCCACATGCCATAAAAGCAGGCCTGTGTGTTAGAAAATGAACTTGTAAAATATAGTCTAAGGATTGTGCGAAAGCCATATTTCAGACAGCCAAACTGCTTCTGCTGTGACACCTTTGTAATGCAGCCAGGCGGCAGCTGTGCGGATTGTAGACACTGTGGGTGTGAGTCTGTCTGCAGAGTCACAGCTGACTCTGTCCCCGGCCTGCTTTGTCACTGAACACCCTCATTGAGACAGCATCCTGAATCCATCTTGCGGGCACTGACAACTTATCCAGGCCTGCCTCAGAGAGTTCCTTTCAAATCAACACTCTCTTTAGGCTAACTTTATAAGACACATCACTACTCTCTAACCACTGGCGAAGTGAAAAACAGACACAAATCTTATGTGACAAATCTTATATAATTTGATAAAGAGCAAGCCAACTTTTTGAAAAACACCGTAGTGGGTATAATGAAGAAATAAATTGTGCTCTAAAAAAATACCAGGCATTTCATAATTATATCTGAGCTTTTTGTTTTTCAGGTGGGGCCTTAGTTTATCTATCCTTAGGCTGTTGTTTTGTCTTTGACTTTTGTCTTTTACTTTTTAACAAATACTTTTGTCTTTTAATGTTGTTTTACTTTTACTTTTACTTTGTCTTTTACTTTTTAACAAATACTTGGGGTTAATTTTTTTTAGTAAAGATACCTATATATTTATGTTATCTGTATCTTTAAATTATGTTATCACTTCATAAACATTTTTGTTACTTCACCTCCTAATTTCCTCTCAATTCAGTTGACTTCAGTGCAATCTTAAAAAAATTCTATCTACATCCCACCGGTATTAACCTCTTAACTGGCCTCCCCACTCACTACTGCTACCCCAGTCCACTCTATACACTGCACTCAAGTATTGATTTTTTAATACAAGTTTTCCTATCCAAAAGTAGAGCTTTCCTATGAAAACTTTAGTTAGCCAAATAGTATAAAGGTAAGAAGCAATTACCATTATAGTCATTTACATGGGAAAATTTTGAACATTCCCAGACCCAAAAAATAAACTACCAAATCATACCAAATATGCCTAATTACATCCAGTTTTACACTAAGCATAACACCCTTACAAATTCTCTTAGGCTTTTCTGATAACTTAGGACACATCTGGCTAATAATGCAAAAAATAAATCGAGATAAAGCACAGATGCTCACAGACACAGTTCTCAGCTATGGGGATTGATGCTGAGTGCTGAGTGTGGCTCCGAGTAAGAAGCTTGGCAGGGCCACCCTCACTGCTCAGGGTGCCACTGCCTCTATTGTGCTTGCTGCAAAATTAACACTGAAGGCTATTTTTGTTTTTCACCTTGTTTTTACAAACGTGAAAATCCTCTTCAGATTCTTTTTGGTTAGTAATAACGTATACTAATTTAAGTCTTTCGTAAAAGCAAAATGGTATAACATGAACTTCAAAAAGCAGGGGATAGGAGATTCTTATACATATCTGACCAAGACACCTCAGGGCTTAAAACCTTTCAATGACTTCCTACTTCCCCATCTTACTCTACCAGCACCTGCCCCAGATCAAAGGGCTAAAGGAGTTTTCTTTTAGTTCCTCCCGAATCCCTGCCCCTTCAGGCATTCTCTCTGCCAGAAATGCCCTTTCCACGGCTTCACAAGAGATACTCCTAGTGGTTCTTCCTCTCAGCTCAAATTACACTCCCTCCAGAATCTTCTCCAATTGCCAACCCTGGTGAGATCCTGTCATTTGCTCTCAAAGCACCCTGTTCTTCACCATGCATATTATCACAATTCTGTGTAATTAGCTGTTGAATGCATGGTTCTGTGCCTTTGTTCACCTTGGTCTCTCTCCCAGATGCCTGATGTAATAGTTACTTAGCAAATACCTGCCACAAGTAGAGTGCATCACCTTTACAAGATGTGATAGAAGTTAAAATAAATAAATAAATGAAGTTATACATATAGCAGGTTGGGAGGTGGGTCTGAAATGGGGGCTTTCCATTGAAGAGAACACGTCCATTAGGGCTTCTGGTCACCCTGAAGTCCATGAATGGATGATTAATCTGGGTCTGGCTGAGAGGCTGACTGGTGAAACTTAGAGCCAAAACACAACTGGCCAAACTGTACAGGATCATGTCACTAAAGTTAGAAGGAGCCTCAAGATTTTCTTTCTTTATAGGAGTTAATGTCTAATAATCCAATAAGCGCTTAATTACATTGTCTCCTGTAACTTTTTTCTTAATTAACTTTTTATTTTAGAACATTTTTAGATTATTGGGAAGATAGTACAGTAAATTCTCATTTCCCCAAATCTACTTTTCCCTATTTTTTGCATCTTATACTAGTATGGTGGGGGGGGGGGAGGGGTTGCAATTAATGAATCAATATTGATACATTATTAATTAAAGTCCATACTTTCAAATTTCCTCGGATTTTCCCTAATATCCTTTTTCTAATGCAGAATCCCACCCAGGATATTAAATGACATTACCTAGTCAGGTTTCATTAGGTTCTTCCTAGTTGTGACGGTTTCTCAGACTTTGCTTGTTTGTATTGACCTAGACAGTTTTGCAGATTACTGAACAGTTATTTTGTATATCTCTTAATTGGCATTTTCTTCAATTGAGATATAAATCACATGCCATAAAATTCACCCTTTTAAAGTACAATGCAGTGATTTTTAGCACATTCAAAAAGCTGTACAACTGTCACCATTATCTAATTCCAGAACATTTTCATCACCCTAAAGAAAAAAATCCAGTGTCTATTAGCAGTCACTTTCCATTTCCCCATCCTCCCAGCGCCTGCCAACCGCTAATCTATTTTCTGTCTCTATGGATTTGTCTATTCTGGACATTTCATATGAATGGGATCATACAATATGTAGCCTTTTGTGTCTGACTTCTTTCATGTCTCGTAAGTTATTCAAAATTCACTTATGTTGTAACATTATCAGTACGTAATTCCTTTTTATACATGCATACTATTTCATCGTATGGATATACAACATTTTGTTCATCTATTCATCAGTCGATGAACATTTGGATCATTTCACTTTTTAGCTTGTGAATGATGCTGCTATGAACTTCCACCTACAAGTTTTTGTGCAGACATGTGCTTTCAATTCTCTTGGGTTTAGGAGTGGAATTGCTGGGTTGTATATAATAAATTCTGTTTAAATTTTTGAAAAACTACCACTTTTCCAAAGCAGCTGCATCATTTCCATTCCCACCTACTACACATCCTCACCAACATTTGTCTGCCTTTTTTATTTTAACATTTCTATTGGATGTTAGGTGTATTACAATGTAGTTTCGATTTGCATTTTTCTAACACCTAATGATGTTAAACATCTTTTCATGTGCTTATCGGCCAATTGCATACTTCTTTGGAGAAATGTCTATTCAATGTATTGCCCTTTTTTTTGATTGGGTTATTCATCTTTTTATTATTAAATTATAACAGCTCTTTATATGTTCTGGCTTTACCTTTTTCAGATGGATTATATACAAATATATTTTCCCAAAATAAATGAATTTGTTTTCAGTTTCTTGATAGTATCTTTTGAAGTTTGAAGTTTTTTTTATTTGATGAACTCTAACTTATCTATTTTCTTTGTTTGCTTATGCTTTAAATGTCATATCAAAAAAACCACTGCCTAACCCAAGAACAAAGATTTGCGCCTATTTTCTTCTGAGCATCATATTTTAGTTCTTACAGTTGTGTGTTTTTTTAAAAGATGGTAATTAGACAGTAAAATTTGCAATAAAGAACAGAACTATATTTCATATGAACAACCACAGCTATGTGAATAGAAAGGTCTGTATTACAGGTTCTGCTGTACCTCGGAACATTTCCGTGAATGAAAGGAGTACTTCACCTCTCTGAACCTTAGTTTTCTCATCTATAACATGAGGTGATGAAATGCTGATCTCTGCATAAAATATCAGCTCTAATAACCTATAAAATTATGCAATCAGGAGGAACAAAGCATTATATCCTTAGAAGAAAATATTGAATATAGAACTAGACATAAGAATCATGTTTTTGGATATATTCATTAAATTGTGTCAGCAAGATTTCTTTAATTCATGCTCATACTTGCTGAGCACTAAAAGTGTATTCAGGAAATACCACACACACACAAAAGGAAAAAAACCTAAGTCTTTAATTTAGCAGTATTTATCTGGAGTATTTCTTTGGTGTTTTGATGCTTTTTTAAAGTTAATTTTTGTAAGTAGTACGGGTAGGGGTCCAACTTCATTCTTTTGCACATCAATATCCGGTTGTCCAAGTACCATTTGTTGAAAAGACTATTGTTCCCCATTGAATTGTCTTAGTATCCTTGTCAAAAATCAATTGACCATATAATTAATCTATGACAAAGGAGGCAAGAATATAAAATAGGGTAAAGACATTCTCTTTAATAAGATGTTGAGAAAACTGGATGGATACCTACAAAAAAGAAATAAATAAAACTAGGCTACTTTCTTGCACCATATACAAAAACAAACTCAAAATGGATTGAAGACTTAAATGTGACACCTGAAACCATAAAACTCCCAAACAAAAACCTTACCAGTGAACTCTTTAACAATGCTCTTAGTAATATTTTTTGAATGTCTTCTTGAATAGGAGAAATAAAAGAAAAAAATAAACAAATGGGACTACATCAAACTAAAAAGTTTTCGCAAAGCAAAGGAAACCATCAAAAAAATGAAAAGGCAACCTACTGAATAGAAGATATTCATCAATGACACATTCAATAAAGGGTTAATATCCAAAATATATAAGAAACTCATACAACTTAACACCAAAAACAAAAACAAAAAACAAAAACAGTCTGATTAAAAAATGGGCAGAGGACTTATTTTGGAGAATAAACAATTCTCAAAAGAGAATTAGCCAACATCACTAATGATCGGGAAAATGCAAATTAAAACCACAATGAGATATCACCTCAAACCCATCAGAATGGCTATCATCAATAAATCAACAAACAACAAGTGTTGGTGAGGATGTGGAGAAAAGGGAAACCTCATGACTATTGGTAGGATTATAAATCGGTGCAGCCACACTGGAAAAAAGTATGGTGTTTTCTCAAAAAATCAAAAATAGAATTGCCATATAACCCAGCAATTCCACTTACAGGTATTCATCTGGAAAAAAAAAAAAACACTAATTCAAAAAGATATATGCGCCCCTATGCTCACTGCAGTATTGTTTACGTTAGCCAAGATATGGAAGCACGCTAAGTGTCCATAGATATGGGAGTGGATAAAAGAATAAGTGGTATATACAATGGAATGATAATCAGCCCTAAAAAAGAATGAAATCTTGCCACTGCAACAACATGGATGGAACTAGAGGATATTATACTAAGTGAAATAAGCCAGAGAAAGGCAAATACCATACGACTTACTTATATGTGGAATCTATAAAACAAAATAAATGAACAAACAAAACAGAAACAAACTCATAAATACAGAGAACAAATTGATAGTTGCCAGATGAGAGGGGATTTGAGGCAATGAGTGAAAAAGGTGAACGGGATTAAGAAGTACAAATTGCCAGTTATAAAAACAGTCACAGGATATAGAATACAGCATAGGAATATAGTCAATAATATTGTAATAACCGAGTATGGTGTCAGATGAATACTAGACTTATTGGAGTGATCACGTCATATACAAACATAGAATCACTATGTTGCACACCTGAAACATATAAGTGAATAACTTCAACTATAATTAAAAAATAAAATTTTAAAACTACTAAAATATAATTAGATAAACATATATACATACATAAATAATTCAGCTCTTGTTTTAAAATATTTTTAATTTTTCATTTATAGTTGGCACACATTATTATATTAGTTTCAGGAATACAACATAGTAATTAGACATCTATATAACTCATGAAGTGATCACCCCAATAAATCTAGTACCGCTCTGACACTGTACATAGTTATTACAATATTATTGACTATATTCCATATGCTATACTTTATATCTCCATAGCTATTCTGTAACTACCAATTTATACTTCTTAATCCCTTACCCTTTTTTTCACCTAACTTCCCAACTCCCCTCCCATCTGGTAACCCTCAAAATGATCTCTAACTATGAATTTGTTTCTTTTTTTTTTTAAATTTATTTCATTCTTTAGATTTCACCTGTACATGAAATCATATGGCATTCATCTTTCTCTACTGACTTACTCCACTCAGCACAATACCCTCTAGGTCCATCATGAAATATCTTTTCCCATTTTTTACTTTCATCTGTATGCATCTTTTAATCTGAAGTGAGTCTCTTATAGGCAGCCTATGTAAGAAATTTGTTTTCTTATCCATTCAGCCACCCTACCTTTTGATTGGAGCATTTAATTCTTTTTCATTTGAACTAATTATTGATAGATTTGTAGTTATTGCCTTTCTTTATTCTCACTTTTGATACTCTTTTCTTCTTAAAAAAGTCCCTCCAACATTTCATGTAATACTGGCTTGGTAGTGATGAACTCCAGCCTTTTCTTGTCTGGGAAGCTCTTTATTTGTCCTTCAACTCTAAATGATAGCTTTGTTGAGTAGAGTAATCTTTGTTGTAGGTCTGTGCTTTTCGTCACTTTGAATATTTAGTGCCAATCCCTTCTGGCCTGCAAATTTTCTGTTGAGAAGTCAGCTGACAGTCTTATGGGAGCTCCCTTGTAGGTAACTAATTGCTTTTCTCCTGCTGCTTATAAGATTCCCTCTTTGCCTTTAATCTCTGGCATTTTAATTATTATGTGTCTTGGTCTGGGCCTCTTTGGGTTCATCTTTTCTGGGACTCTGCGCTTCCTGGGCTTGTATGTTTTTTCTTAACCAGGTTAGGGAAGCTTTTCTGTCATTGTTTTTTCAAATAGGTTTTCAATTCTTTACTCTCTCTCTTCTCCTTCTGGTACCCCTATAATGTGAATGTTGCTGTTCTTAATAATGTCCCAGAGGTCCACTTAAACTGTCCTCATTTTGGGTTTTATTTTTCATGTTGCTGTTCTGATTGGGTATCCTCCACTACCCCTCTAAATCACTGATTCGATCCTCCACTTCTCCTAGTCTGTTGATTCCCTCTAATGTACGCTTCATCTCAGATATTGTATTCTTCATTTCTGACCGGTTCCCTTTTATGTTTTCCATCTCCGTTTTTATATTTCTTTCTCTTTGTTAAAGTTCTCACTGAGTTCATCTACTCTTCCCCTCAGTTCTTTGAGCATCCTTATAACCAGTGTTTTGAACTCTGCATCTGGTAGATTACTTGTCTCCATATTGGTGAATTCTTTTTCTGGAGCTTTTTCTGTTCTTTCATGTGGGACATGTTTCTTTGTCTCCCTGTTTTGGCTGCCTCCCTGTGTCTGCTTCTATGTATTAGATAGGGATACTAAGTCTCCTGGTCTTAGCAAAGTGGTTTTATGTAGTAGGTGCCCTGTGGGGCCCAGTGGCACAGTCTTCCCTGCTCACCTGAGCAAGGTACTCAAGCTATGTCTCTTGTTGTGATTGTGTGTCCCCTCCTGATGTAGTTGAGCCTTGGTTGCTGTTTACACTTCAATGGGAAGACTGATCATCAGGCTGATTGGTTATGAGGATTGGCTGATAAAGGCTGACCCTATGGAGCAGATTCACTTCAGCAGGGCTCTGGTTCATGCCAAGTCTGCCCTTTGGGTGTGTGCTCCTCAGATGCAGCCCTGGTGGTGCTCTGGCTCCATTGCTGGTCTAAGCAGGCCGCTAGATGTGCCTAGCCCAGGGGCCTCCCAGGAGGGGCCTAGCTGCAAGCCAAATTTAGTCGTAGCCTGTGCACTTCTGGGGCCACCTGGTTAAGAGTCACCAAGCAATCCACAAATGGCTGCCACCCATGCTGGGCTTATAGGTGCCATGAGAGGCCAAGCCAGGAACTGAGGCCAGCTGTCACTAGTGCAGGCATAGGGCTGCTCAGCAAGAGGCTCAGTGCAACTCCGAGGGCCAGATGTGCTTCTCTGGGTTTTGTGAGACTGAGAGATTTTAGGAAAGTCACTGCAGGAGCCAAGATAAGCTACTTGTATGGAATAAATCACTGGAGGCAGCTTGGGTGGGCTGGGAAAAGCAGAGTCTCAGGGAATCACCTGGGCAGAGTGACCTGTGTTACCCAGGCTGATGGAAACTCAGATATGGTGACCATCTGAGTCTGCACACGGGAGAAGGGAGGGCTCAACCAAGGAACAATTGATACCACCAGCATTTCTGTCCGGGAAAAAGCAGCCCCTCCATCCCTCACCCTGAAGTCTGATAACTCAACGTCTCCCCATATGTTCCTGGCACTCCTCGAGCAGCTGCCATAGCTGGAGCTCACAGTGAATGTGTCCATCAGCAAATAAATCCAGGTGTGGGCCCTTTAACAGGAGCATCTGCAGCTCCCACAGCCCTCTGTTTCACTCAGCCACAATATCTGCTGGTTTTTTACGGCCAGAGGTTGTGGGGACTTCTATTCCAGGCACTGGAACCCTGGACTGAAAAGTCCATTATGGGGCCAGACCCCTCTCTCCTCAGGAAGGAGAGGGGGCTCTGCACCCAAAATAACCCTCCTGATTTTTGACTGCCACATGCAATTATGGGACCTGCCTGTTTCACATCCACATTCATCCTATCAGCCTCAAAGTGACCTCTTATGTATGTCCTCAATGTATGACTTCTGTTCAGCCAGACCTCAGGAGGCTCAGTGATGTTTACTCTGTAGTTTCATTATAATTTTGGTGTACTCACGAGAGATGGTGTGCACAGCATCTACCTTCTACGCCAGCAGTCCACAATTATTTTGGCACCAGAGACCATTGCTCCTTTGAGAATCCAATGCCTGAGAGTATGAGGTGGAGCTGAGGCAGTGATGCTAGTGCTAGGGAGCAGCTGCAAATATAGATGAAGCTTCACTTGCCCACTGCTCACCTCCTGCTGTGCGGCCCAGTTCCTAACAGGCTATGAACTGGTACCAGTCCATGGCTTTTTGGGAACTCCTGTTCTATGCCATCTTAGCCAGTCACTACCTAATTCAACTCTTTAAAAATATCAATTGATGATAAATGTCTGGATTTATTTCTGGACTCTCAATTTCATTCTATTGATCTGTATGTCTATTATTATAGCATATAATCTTGACTACTGTAGTTTTGTATTAATTTTCTAAGTCAGGAAGTATGAATTCTCTTTGTACTTCTTCCTTGAGATTATTTTTGCTATTCCGGGTCCCTTTCATTTCTGTGTGAATTGCAGGATTAGTTGTTAATCTGCAAAAAAACAAAACAAAACAAAACAAAAAAGCAGGTAAGATTTTTATGAGGATTGCATTGAAACTGTAGCAGGTAAGATTTTTATGAGGATTGCATTGAAACTGTATCATTTTGGAAAGAACTGCCATTTAAAAAATTTTTAAGACTTCCAATCCATAAAGTTGGGAGATCATTCCATTACTTAGGCCTTCCTTAATTTATTACGATGTTTTATAGTTTTCAGTGTACAGGTCTTACACTTCCTTTACAAAATTTACTCCTATTTTATTCTTTTTGATCCTCTTTTAAATTGAATCATTTTATTAATTTATTGTTATAGTGTTTATTACTAATGTGCAGAAATACAGTTGGTGTTTGTATATTTATCCTGTCTCCTATAAATTTCCTGAGCTGCTTTATTAACTCTAATAATTTTTTGTAGCTTCCTTTGGATTGTCTATGTACAAAATCATGCAATCTACAATAGAGATCATTATAATTCTTCCCTCTCAATCTAGAATCTGGATTTTTTCTTTCTTTCTTTCTTTCTTTTTTCTTTCTTTCTTTCTTTCTTTCTTTCTTTCTTTCTTTCTTTCTTTCTTTCTTCCTTTCCTTCCTTCCTTCCTTCCTTCCTTCCTTCCTTCCTTCCTTCCTTCCTTCTCTCTCTCTCTCTCTCTCTCTCTCTCTCTCTCTCTCTCTCTCTCTCTCTCTCTCTTTTTTTTTGTCATATACCCAGGCTAGAACTTCTAGGATAATGTTGAATAGAAAATAGAAGTAGTGAGAGCACATATCCTTGTTTTTGTCTTTATCTTATGGAAAAGCTTTCAATCTTACAGTTTTAAGCATGCTGCTGGCTTTGTGTTTTCTGCAGATGCTCTTTATCTGGTTAGTAAATTCCCTTCTATTCCTAGTTTGCTCAGTGTTTTTAACATGATTGGGTGTTGAATTTAGTTAAATGCTTTTCATTGTCTATTGAGATAATTGTGTACTTTTCTCTTTACTTTATTCTATTAATATATTATATTGATTGATTTTCATATGTTGAACCAACCTGGCATTCCTAGGACAAATTGCACTTGGTAATGGTATATAACCCTTTTTATATGTTGCTGGATTTGGTTTGCATTTTGTTGAAAAATTTTGTATTTATATTCATAAAATATATTACCCCATAATTTTCTTTTTCTTGTGATGTCTTTATTTGATTTTAGTATCAGGGTAATATTGGCCTCATAGAGTGAGCAGAGAAGTGTTTCCTCCTTTTCTTTTATTGAGGGGGAGGGGATGGTGGTTGAAGAAGTGTTTGTAAAGAATTGGTGTTAATCTTTCTTTAAAAAGAAGCTGGAATTCACAAGTGAAACCATATGAGCCTAGCCTTTTCTTTGTGGGAAGTTTTTGATTACTAATTCAAACTATTTGTTTATAGATCTATTCAGATTTTTTATTTCTTATTGAGTCCATTTCAGGAATTTGTGTCCTATTTAGGTTGTCTACCATATTGGCATACAATTATTCATACTGTTCTCATATAATCTTTTATTTCTGTGGTTGGTAGTAATGTCCTTTCTTTGATTACCAATTTTAATTATTTGAGTCTCCTCTCTCTTTTCCTTGGTCAAGATAAACAAAAATTCATAAATTTTTCTGATCTTTCAAGAAACAAATTTTTGATTTTGTAATTTTCTCTATTGCTTTTCTAGTCTCTATTTCCATTATTTCCACTCTAATCTTTATTATTTAATTCATTCTGCTAGCTTTGGGTTTAGTTTGATCTTATTATTCTATTTTTTTGAAAAAAGGCTATTCCAATGAGGTTATTGTTTTGAGGTCTTTCTTCTTTTAATATATGCATTTACAGCTGTAAATTTTACTCTAAGCACTGCTTTAGCTGCATCCCATAAGTTTTAGTATGTTATATCCTCATTTTCATTCATTTCAAAGTCTTTTCTAATTTCCTTTCTTAATTCTTCTTTCACCCATTGGATATTTAGTAATGTGTTGTTTAATTTCCACATATATGTGTTTCACAAATGTCTTTTTGCTATTGATTTCTAATTGTATTCCATTATAGTTATAGAACATGTTTTGTGTAATTTCAATCCTTTTAAATTTATTGTGACTTGTTTTATGGCTTGATACATGATCTATCTTGGAGAATGTTCCATGTGAATTTGAGAAGAATGTGTATTCTGTTTTGTTGAATGGAGTATTCTATAAACAAATTAGATCTAGTTGGTTTATAGTGTTGTTCAAATCTTCTCTTTCTTTATTTCATCCTTTTCATAGTTTTTCGATCCAATATTGAATGTAAAGTAATGAAGTCTCTAACTGTTGAGTTTCCTATTTCTCCCTTCAACTGTTAGGTTTTGCTACATGTGTTTGGGGGCTCTGTTGTTAGATGCATATATGTTTATAATTCTTATATATTCTTGATGGACTGACCTTTATATCATCACAAAATCTTTTTTCTTTTGCCTCAAATAGAAATTTTTGTCTTAAAATCTATCTTGCCTGATACTAGTGTCACCACTCCAGTTCCCTTCTGTTTAGTTTTTGAATGGCATATCTCTTTCTATCCTTTTACTTAGAACCTATTTGTATCTTTAAATCTAGTTGTGCCTCTTATAGATGCCATATAGTTGAGTCATAGTTTTTATCCATTTGCCAATATCTGTCTTTTAATGGGAATGTTTAATCCATTTACAATTAATGTACTTATAAAGTAAAAATTTAGCCATTGTTTTCTACATAAAAATTTAGGTATTTTCCATCTATTCCTGCATACTGCCTTCTTTCATGCTAAATAGATATTCTTTAGTGTAGCTTTTTATTACTCTGCCCTTCCTTTTACTATATTTTTTATTTTCTTAGTGGTTGCCTTGGGGATTACAGTTAATACCTTAATTTATAACAATATAGTTCAGATTAATATCAGTTTAATTTCAATAGTATACAAAAACTTTCCTCCTATATAGCTCTATTTTCTCAAAGCCTTACTATTGTGGTGTTATTGTCATCCAAATTACACCTTCATATATTTTACATCCATCAACACAGATTTATAATTATTGCTTTATGTAGTTGTCTTTTAAATCCAATAAGAAAAAAAGTTATAAACAAAAACTGCATTTGTATTTTTACATTTACCTCAATTGTTACCTTTAGCAGTACCCTTTATCCCTTTTATGAATTTGAATTACTGTCTAGTGTCCTTTCATTTCAGCTTAAAGAATTCCTTTCAGTATTTCTTGTAGGGAAGATCTGCTAATAACAAATTCCTTGATTTTTTTCTAAATCTGGGAATGTCTTAATTTCTCTTTCATTTTTGAAGAAAAGTTTTGCTAGATATAGAATTGTTTGACAGTCTTTTTCTTTCAGCACTTGAAGTATATCACCATACTGCTTTCTGGGATCAATGGTTGCTAATGAGCTGTGGGTCTTATTAAAATCACTTGTTTGTAATAAGTCACTTTTTTCTTACTGCTTTCAAGACTCTCTTTGTCTTTAGATTTGAAAGTTTATGGTCTATCTACATGTGAAAGTTTATGGTCTATCTACATTTTTTTTTTTTTAGGTATTTATGCCACTTGAAATTCTTTGAGTTTTTTGGATATGTAAATTAATGTTTTTTCTGAAATCTGGGATATTTGGGCCATTATTTCTTTATAAGAATAATAGTCTTTCTGCCCCTTTCTCTTTTGCTCTTAGGGGCTCCCATGATGTGCACGTTGGTACTTTGATGGTGTTTCACAGTCTCTGAAGTTCTGTTCATTTTTCATCAATCTTTTTTCTTCAGACTAAATAATATCAGTTGACTTATCTCAAATTCTCTGCTTCTTCATTTTATTTACTCAAATCTGCTGCTGATCTCATCTAGAGAATTTTTTAGTTTACTTATTTTAATTTTCAACTCAGTTTCTATTTGGCTCTTTTTTTAATCATTTCTATCTCTTGAAATTTTTTATTTGGTCAAATGTCTATTCTCATATGTTCTTTAGTTCCTTAAATATATTTAAAATCAATTA
The DNA here is from genome assembly GCA_003508835.1 of Eonycteris spelaea. NCBI lineage: Eukaryota > Metazoa > Chordata > Mammalia > Chiroptera > Pteropodidae > Eonycteris > Eonycteris spelaea. Next base: position 3,083,053 of record PUFA01000183.1, read on the forward strand.
TTTAAAGTCTTTTGCAAGGCAATCCAACATATGGGGTTCCTCAGATAGTTTCTATTGACTGCTTTTTTACCTGTGTATCAGCTATACTTTTTTGTTTCTTTGCATATCTCAAAATTTTCTGTTGAAATTGGATATTTTAAATAAGATAGCAACTCCAGAATACAGATTTTTCCCCTTTTCTGGGATTTTTTTGTTATTGCTCTTTGGTGGTGGTGATTTAGTGACTTTTCTGAACTAATATTGTTAAGTCTGCATTCTTTGTCATGTGCGGCCACTGAAATCTCTATTCAGCTAATACTTAGAAATTTCCTTAAATGTCTGGAATCAGTAAATTTCCCAGTCTTTTCTGAGGAATACCGTGTGTGTGTGTTTGGCATACTTTCAACAGTCAGCCAGGCAGTTTACAGCTCCACCTTAGCCTTTATATTCTGATTTTGCAGAGCCTCAAAATTAGCCAAAAGTGACAGCTTAGAGGCCTTTCCAAAGTATACACACATCCTTAGGACATGCACAAACCCACACAAGCATGTGACCTTTTAGCTTCCCAGGAATATGTCAGAGCTTTTCAAAGTCTCCTGTGAAAATCTTATTCCCCAGGTTTTCCTTTTAAGCCTTTTGACTACTCCATTGTTTGCCTCAACTGTTAGCCACTGCTTCAGGCAGATGAGATTTCAACATTTGCTTCTCATGTTTTTTTTAACGTTATCCCCCATGAATATCCCACAAGGAAAAGGTTATTGGCATTAGGTAACCTCTAAGTTAGATCAAATAATGACATCCCTGCAAGTGGGGCCTTCTGGAGAACCAGCAGATAAGTCAAATAATGACAAGTCTCTAGAATGGGGATTTGGAAGAACTTCACCCACATTCTGCCCTCTCCAGTGGCTACCAGGCTGCTGTGAATAATATTGTCAACTGAAGGCCACTGATGCCAATTCACCACCAAGAGTACTCCCCAGTTTGGGGAACAGTGAAGGAGGAGACTTTATTTGATGCAAACAGCTCATTTGTAACACGCTCTATAGTGTCATATAGTTCAATTATGAAACAGTATGGTTGTGTTGTGAGGTGGCCCTCAGGAGAGACCCCTCTCTGGCTAGACATCCTGCTCCACTCTAGTCTGGCAGAGCTGTCTTCAGTATTTCAGCCCCAGCCAGGGAAACAGTATTCAGTCTTCAGTGGAAAGGGAAAGTACATTCTCTGAGCCAGAAGGGAACTGACTTATGTGGAAAGATGTCCCTGCTTCTGGGTCCCTGATTGGCCTGTCCTCATTCAATGAGGACTCCAAATCCTCACAGTTTGATTGGCCTAAAATGCACTGTCCTGAATGGTCAGAATGGAGCTGCTCTGATTGATGAGTGAAGATGCTAATGAGGATATAACCATGCAACTCTGGTTGGACAGGGAAAGTCTCAGTCCTATTGGTTAAATATGATTCCAGGAACATTTATATTAAGGGTCGACTCAGACAGCAGGAACACAGTGAGGACAGGCTGTTCAGCACAGGCAACAGGCAGTTCACTGCAGGCTTCTCGAGAAGCATGGCTTGGGTGAGAGGCCCCTGTTCAGCAATGGCTACTAGGCTCTGTTTCTAAATTGGAGCCCAGTTAGCCAACAGGAGTCCTTCTCAACAGGTACATTCATTCTCAGGGTCAAAAATATGAATGACATTTTTCTTATTTATTAATTCAATAAAAGTTCATTAGTTATTTGAAGAAAATATAATTACAATATAATATGTAATTCATAACATAAGTCTTCTGGTCTCAGGGCTCCCCTCTGTCTGAGGACTTCTTTCAATCCAGTATGGCATGATAAGCTGATATATGTTGCCAGGTAAGATGGCAGCAGAGAACAGAAACACTAGTCCTGCATGTGAACCTAAACTCCCCTCTTCCTCCCCAAAAAAGAAATTGTCAGAAGCGAATGTACTCTCTTATTATCCACATACATCTTGTACTTCTCAAGCCCTTTCTCCTTTTCCCCTCTTCCTCTGTTGCTTGGAATAACTTCCCCTACCTGTGTTTGCCTATCTAAAAATCTGACTTACTTTCAGAGTTTCATTCAATTCTTTCTTCCTTTATGAAGCTTCTCTTGATTGACACAAGAACACCTAGCTAGTTAATGGCAGTGCTAGAATTAGAACTTGGTTCTCCTGACAGTTTAGTGTTCTTTATAATGCATCCTTGTTTCTCAACGTTTTTCAGGTGGCGGGCTGCATAAAATTATGGTATTTTGCAAAAGTCTGAAATATACATTCAAAATTGTTAATATGCTATGCTTAATCAGGCACTCTCTTACACTACATTCTAGTACAAATCAGATATTAAAGCTTAAGAAATTTTGGAATAAAAAACACATAATACTGGAAAATTCTTTTTCTTAAAATCAGGAAAAGGCATTTATTTTTATTTTACAAAACAATTTAGTCCTGCCTAAAGAATACCAGTGTTTTGCAGAACAATTCAAGTCATTATACCATGTGCCATCCTAAAATTTTACTTTACTCTCTGTGAAAGTTTCTGAGGAACACTTTACTGAAGCTAAACCTCATCCTGATTTTCAAGGAGATCTGCAGAAAAGGAATTTCTCCATATTGCTCTAAATAAAGTGGACTCTTTGTAACTGGGCAATGTTTCATTTTGGAACAATATCTGGATTGATGGCCTAGGACATAGTTCATTCCATTATTCTAAATGTAAACTCTCTTAGTAACTCAAATAGATTCTCTAGGCTGAGGACTGTTTCTCTAAAATGTTTCTTAACACACACACTCAATGTAAACTAGGAAAATCCTGACATGGAGAAGAGAAGCCATTTCTACTTCATGTGGCACTCATTAAGGATCCTGGTGTTGGAAGTTTGGCTCTATCTAGAGCATATGTGGATCTCTAGAAGTGTGTGAAATACCCCATTGCCTGTGGTGCTTGGTACCAAGGGAGGTGCCAAAATGTTTGCTGCTTATTCCTAAAAACGTCTGCCTTTCTCACCAAAGGCCTGATGAATCACATATCACCCCACTGAACCATTAGTATGGCTTGGGCCACTACCAAGCCAAGGAAAAGCAATTTCATGCTCTCCATAGAGGAGACAAGGTTAGGCCCCAATTGGAAGAGCTACTGCTCCAGATTCTGGCAGTGGTCAGCGGCTGGAGTACAGCTGGCCTTAATCATCAATAAGAGCAGAACAAGAGGAAATGAGTCTAAACCTCATCAAGAGAAATCTAGGCTAGACAAAAGGAATAATCTGTGAAGACTGTTATCAGGATACAATGCCCATGTGTTTGACCAGCACTTTTAAAATGAGTCAACTATCCTCACCAGTGGCTGTGACTAATTAAAACTCATGTCACCATATCCAGGAATGAAAACTAGCTATTGCCACCACCCATTTCAAGAATATATTACTGTGTCCGGGAACTGATAAAAGGCCTTGTTCAACCCAGAAGTGGTTCCTGAAATATTTCTATACAATGTGAAAATTTAGGAATTTAGTTTTACATGACTACTGAAATGAACTATGTGAGGCAAGCAAACTATAGGAAGATAAATAACCAGAGAGCTTTTTAAAAAGTGGGTTTATTTAAAATTGGATGAAAGCCACATAATTCACTATATATCAAGCCTAAATTTATAAAGATATATCGACATCATATAACATTATGTGGCAACCAGTTATTGCAAAATAGTCAAACTCACAAACAGTAATAAGGAATCTTTGAATTCAAAAGTGCACACTGTTTTTTGGTTTCAAATAGTAGAAAATCTCAATCCCTTAAATACAAAGTAATCTCCTATGATCTCTTTAATTTATTGTACTTCCTGTGACCAGCAAAAACTTAACTGAATACCTATAATATGCCTATTTTGTGTAAAGCGTTTTTATAAAGAGCTAACTGAAATTTTAACTATAAGGGGAAGAAGGGAAAAAACCTCTCTTAAATTTTTAAACTATTTGAAAATCGCATTATACATTTTAGACATAATAATATAATGTAACGAGTTCATATATATTTTTTCTTCTCACACTAAGTAAGTACATTTTCTCAAACTTATGAGATCTACATAAAATTCGTTTTCAAATAATTGTTAAGAGACTAAGACTTTAAGAACACATTATAAAACTGTGACTCTAGTTCACACAACTTCAGTGATGTGTACATGCACATGGATATGACACAATTATTCTCCCACCCCACCCCACCCCCGCCATGTCCCTCTTGCCCCACCCGCCCTTGGGAAAGGAAAGTGCCTCCTCCACATCCTCTCCCAGGGTCTCTCCTCAGGCCCATGTCCATGGGGAGAAATGCTGACTCATAGCCTCATGGGTTAGCAGCTCACTTCCCTGGCCCTGCTAAGTGGGACAACAAAGTGGAACAACCCGGTGGGTGTGGAGAATTTGTTGTTAACCTCTCCAGAGGGCTGTGGGAAGAAACACCCCAAAGCCTAAAGTGGCTGGCAGACTGTAGAAGCTACAAGTAAAATCTCAAGCACAGGGTTCAGAATGTTCAGCTGCCACAGGGGAATGACAGAAAAGGAAGAGAAAGAAAAGAAAGGAAATTAAAGGTCAAGAGGACAGACAAAGCAAAGGGAAAAAAATAAAAATAAAAAAAGAAGTGCTTAAGGTGAAGTGGTCAGCGGCCTGCCCACCTTTTCTTGGGGGAGGTCATTTTTCTTTTCCCTGCCCCTTCCCCCAGCTGGAGTCCTCTCTTCAGGATTTATCCCTATGCCTGGGTCTGCCAGTCAGTGAAGTGTCTCCCTACTTTCAGCTGACTAACAAATAATCTTTGGCCAGACACATGCAAACTTGTGTTTATTTGATTGCTCACTAGATTCCCTTTCAAATGCTTTTCATTTTTTCATTCTACAAAAAATGTAATGAAAGTGACTTACCCAAGAACATACTTCAAGCTGCTTCTCATCAGCTGTAATGCCCTGGTTTGGAACTCCACGAGCCAAGAAGGAAACTGACACTGATGCAAGCGCAAGAGGGAGTTTATTGACAAACTCGAGTTTGGACTCCACTTGTTCACTGACGCAGCAGTGGTTGAGAGGAGCCCCGACCGAGGGGCTGGGACCTAATTTAAAGGGCAAAACTGCAAGCCTTGGGGAGATGCCTTGGTGTCACCTGATTGGAGGGTTAGGTTGACCTTTAAAGGGATTGGGTGGTAGGTTGTTGGGTCCGCGTGCAAAAGGGGGTCATGTGCAGTTGGGGCTGCGTATAGAGGGGGCCGTGTGCAGAAAGGGCCGAGTGCAGAAGGTAGGGCCGAGTGCAGAAGGTGCCGGGTGCAGTAATCAGAATATGTGCAGGAGGAAATAAGGGTGGGGGTGCCTTATGGGCCCCTCCGATTAGCTGGTTTGGCTGGTTTGGCCAGGTGGTAAGGCATTGTTCTTGACCACTGGCCTTTGGGGAACTTTTCGTACAATTCATCTTGGGATCACTCAGAAAAATGGAATCATTCCAGTCTTTCACAGCCAGACCCAGGGATAAGCGACTACTCTGCCCTGAATACAATCCCACTGATAATAATCTATAATTCTATGTACTTTAGGACTTTGAGGTCCACAGTTCATCATCCCAGAAATTTAAGCAGCATTAACAATTAAAGAAAACCTTTTTATTCCCAAAAGTAGTTGTACAATTCTAGTAAGTTCTAGAATAGGTAAAATTAATCTAATAGGAAAAAAATCAGAACAATTGTTGCCTTGGGGGTGGGGTGAGGATAGACTGGGAAGGAGAATAAAGGGAAGCTTTCTGGAATGATAATAATGTTATATATTTAATAGTGGTTTCAGTTACACAGCTGTATGCATTTATCAAAGCTTTTCCAGGGGGACATTAAAGATTTGTGCATTTCACTGTATGTAATTTTACCTCAAGGGGGGGGGAGAAAATATTTAACTCTAGTTAAAGATAATGCATACCGAAGTGTCTAGGAATAAAATATTTTGATGTCTGCAACTTACTTTGAAATGCATCCAAAAACTATGTGTTGATGAATGGATAGAGGGATAAGTAGATAGAGATCTATATGTGATAAAGCGACTATAGTAAAATTTTAATTAAATCTAAACGATGAGCATATGGTTGTTCACTATAAAAGTTTTTCAACTTTTCTGGAAGTTTGAAAATTATATAATAGAATGGTTTTAAAAAGTATTGACAAGTGTTACTGGGTGTGAGATTTTATATTTTGGGATATCTTTATGGGGACAGATTATATCTGACACTCATATCTATGATATATACATATAATACACTTACTATATGTGTATAAATGCCATAGATACATACATGTAATTTGATTTTGTTAAAATAATAGAGTAATTTAAAAGGCATGTAATTAACAAACAGTAACCAACAGTTCTTATTTTACCTCATGCACAAGCTAACTTTTAACAAGTAAACCTGGCACCAACCTCATGGATAGATTTCTAGGGAGTTGTTACATAACGTTATATATGGGATATGAGGTGATAGACAAAGATCCCCAAAATCTCCTGTGTATGACATTTTTTCCACAAAAACATTGCCAACCAATGGTCGTTGACACTAGTTCAACTCCAATAGGAATCCCCAGTTTGGGGTGTGAAGGAGACTTTATCCAGTGCAAAGAGTGACATTGTGATATGGCATGGCTTCCACAGCTCACTTACGAAAAGGACAACTGCCAGGTGATCCTCGGCAGAGGCCCCTCTCCAGCTAGACAGCTCTGTTCCACTCTGGTCCAGCAAAGCTGTCTTCAGTGTGTCAGCTCCAGCCAAGGAAACACAGTGTTCAGTGGAAAGGGAAAATGTGCTCTCTGAGCCTGAGGTGAACTGACTTATATGGAAAGAAGTCCTCGTCCCTGGTCCTGGATTGGTCCATCCTCATGCAAATGAGCACTCCAAATCCTCACAGCTTGATTGGTCTAAAATGCACTGTCCTGATTGGTCAGGATGGAGCTACTCTGATTCATCGATGAAGATGCTAATGAGGATATTGCTGTGCAGCTCTGATTAAACAAAGATAATCTCAGTCCTATTGATTAAAATGTGATTCCAGGAACTTTTTTTTACAGGGATTGGCTCAGACAGCAGGAACACAGTACAGACAGCGGCAGTTTAGTGCAGGATTCTCTCTAAAGCATGGCTTGTGTGAGAGGCCCCTGTTCAGCAATGGCTGCTAGGCTCTGTTTCTTTGTTTTGTTTTGTTTTTAATTTTAGTTCAGTTTACCACCAGGAGCTCTTCCTGGTAGGTATGTTCTTTCTTAAGATCACCACATCTAAGGCATAAGAATGGTTATCCCAAAAGCAAAAACTTCTAGTAAAGGGATTTTAGGTGATAGAAATATATATCACTTCCAAAAGCTGTTGAAGTAGATGAAGTAGGTAAAATAGAAGTAAATAAAATAAGGTTTTTTTCATAATCTATGCCCTGTAAATGACAAAAATACAATAATACCTGTTTCTTTAAATACTAGAATGTGAGAGAGTAAAAATAATTAAAAATAAATTTCTAAAAAATAAAAATAAATTGAATTAAAATGTTTAAAAATTATGTATATATAGTATAAAAAACATAAACCGGCATTTAAAAAAAATACTAGAATGTAAACAGATGCCCTTTCTTTGAAAACTGTACCCAATTCCCCCATCTGCTCCTCACACTTGGGGATAGAGGGGTGCTCAAACCACCTTGTTTATTCTGTTCATGGCTATGTGCGTTCCAAAATCAAAGATACTCAGAAGGCTAGGTCTACCAGGGAAGAAAGAATGAAGCTAACACAGTAAAAAGCAGAAACTAGAGGTGCAGATAAGTCTTTCTGATCTTTGATTTTCTTCCTGGTCCTTCCTAAATCCTGGAGTTATTCTTCCAGAGAATTCTGTGAAACATGAGACAACAGTATTACAGCTCTTCAATAAACTTCCTGTTTTTCTAGAATAATATTAAAATGCAACCAATTAATATAATTTCATAAGAAGCTTAGAAAACATATTCCAAGAATGGAAATCTCTGTTGGTTTGGCTTGATTCAAGCATAGAACTTGTAGTATCTAAAGGCAAAGATGAATTTCAAACAATCTTTCATAAATTTCACTTTTCTCATCCAAGCTTTGATGAAGGTGATGAAGAACAGACAATTTGAGATGGCATGCTCTTGCAGGGTCTGGAATGCTGGGGCTCTGAGCTGATCCATATGCTCCAAAAACCTCACAAGCAGATGGTGAGGTATTGATCTTTTTTGAAAACTGGGTAGACTCTGCTCTGGACTTATCCAGATGAGCTCAGTCAGACCCATGAGGTTAATCAAGGTCCGTATTGTAGGAAAGATCAGAACTCACCAGGTAGGATAGGCTTTAAACTGCTTTGATAGCAATAGGTAGTCCTTGAGCTTTAATAAATGTAAGCCTCTTGATCAAAAATATGGAGGTTCATTATGTCAGAATCTAAATGGGGTCAATTGTTCAAGAACTATAGAACTGGGAGAAGCAAAAATTCCAGATGTCAAGTGGCCATAGAGTGCCTCCAAAGAAAATTTTCATATTGATACATTGTTACTTTTACTATTAAAATAAAGCATCCACTTGCAAAAAATTCAAAAAATATAGAAAAATATTTTTAATAGAAGGTAATTAATAACTCAATATCTTAGGATAATCTTTATCAATATTTGGCTGCATATCTTTCTAGACATTTTCTAGGCTTATGAAAATAATTCTTCCTATAAAAATGTTTCATTAATACATACTATTTTGTAAACTTAAAATATAAGTACGTGTCAGTGATTTTACACCATCAGTTTAATAATGACACATAAAATTCCAGTAAATTGACATGCTATCATAATTTATTTAACTGGCTCCCTACTATTGGGTGTTTAAATTATTTCTGTTTTTTGGTTATTATAAAGACCACTGGAATAAACATTCTTATGTGCAACTTCATATTTACTTGTCCAATTAATATACGGAGGAGGTAAAAGACCTAAATGTTAAATTATGTTATATTCAGAGACTGCAATATGCTGATCAGCCCCACAGCCAGACCACAAGGAAACCTGCAGAACAAAGGAAGATTTCTGCTGGGATTGCTAACAAACCATTTCCTCACAGCGTGAAGGGAAAACAAAAAAACAGAGTTTTTAAGTGGCACCCCACACTAAATAATTCATTCATTCCCTATAGCTAAAATCATGGGGAACCTGTGGATCAAAGGCTGAGAACTGCCAGCAGGATTTTAATGCTACATACTCTTATCCTTTCTCACTGAATGCCCATATCAAAGGAAAATAGGTAAACAAAGTCTTTAAACTGTAATTTACAGAAACTAAGAATGATATGTAAACTGGATTCCCTGATTCCCTGACACTTGGGCTTTTTTTTTTTTTTTTTTGTCTTGGTTTTTTGTCTTTGCTTTCTCTTGTCTTGGTTTTTTTTTTTCTCTTCTCTTCTCTTTCCTTTTGACTCTAATTTTGATGGGTGTTTGAATTTTTTCTTGCTCTCAAAGAACCCTCTCTAGGTACAGGCCCACTTGGGGAATTTGCCCCATCCTACATCACAAACACCTCCTTGGGCTAAATTCCCAGTACAACTCTTCAGTCAATGAAACTTTAAAAGCTCCTTAAAATTTGCTGTGTTCCACTTACTAGAAGGATTTTGTTCGTGGAAAGAAGTTTAAAAGATTAAGTTAGATAAATTTACAAATGGTTCTTCCATATTCTTTTCTGTAGCATGCCACCTTATTTTCTAGAATTTCTGGATTTTGTTTGGCTTCTTTTGGTTTCTTGTGGGGACTAGCCATACATTTCAAATCAGAAGTCTAGTGAACAGATGTGTATTTACTCTAACAAGATGCCTCTTCCTGAGGGCAGTCCAGATGTTCTAACAATGGGAAACCATTAGGTAAACCGAAAATACCTTCCTTCCACCACAATTTGTTTCATGTCTGAATTTCATATGTACAATTATGTGTGCAAATGTGCCCAGGAATTACAAAGTCAAATGTATACTAAAGAAGTGGTCGCTTTTGGAGCAGTAGGGATGGTGTTATATTCATTCAATACAATCTACACTTACCTGTATAATGGAGGTGTTAGTAAAGACATCTCAAAATTTATCTTATCATCTGACACTTGGCAATATTAAATTATATTTGTAAATTAGTTAGGCAAGTAATTTTCTGCTTCAAATCTTACAACTACACCAAGGGCAATGACCCACAGAGAAATAATTTTTATAGTCCATCAGATAAGTGATTGGCATCAGAGAATTATAGCTATTGCATATTAAAAATACATGAAGATGAAAAGGCTATCAAATGTTGGTCAGATATGCAAACAGACACCTTGAAGGGAAGGATGGAAACATATATGACATGCTGAAATCACCTCCAACAAAGCAACGGCGTCTGGAGAAAACTGGTCCTTGTTGTATGAGCGAGATGCACAGAGACTATTTTCAAACCTCCTTTTATGGGCTGAATTGTGTCCCTGTAAAATCCATATGTTGAAGTTCTAACCATCAGCACCTCAGAATATGACTTTATTTGGAAATAAGGTCATTGCAAATGTAATTAGTTAAGTTAGGGTGAGGTCACCCTGGAGTGGGAATGGCCCCTAATCCAGTATGACAGGAAGCCATATAAAAAGGGAGAAATTTGAACCCAGTGACAGACATGAATAGAAGAAAGACAATGTGAAGACAGATCGAACTAGCAGAAGCTGAAAGAGGGATACAAATTTCTCCCTCACAGCTCTCAGAACAAGCCAACCCTGCTGACAGTTTGACTGCAGACTTCTGGCCTCCAGTACTGTGAGACAATAAATTTCTGTTGTTCCAAACCACTCAGTTTGTGGCACTTTGTTACACCAGCCCGAGCAAATCTCTCTATGCACCTTTAACACCAGAAAGAAGAAAGATGCGAAACACTAAAAAATATTAAAAATCACTTTCCAAAATCCTGCTTCTCTTTTGAGGCATAAAATGTTACGCTACAGAAATGAAGTCATAGCATCAGCTATTTGATTAGGGCTCAAAAGAGAAAAATCACCATCATCAGGTGATGAAACGACTTGCTTGCAGAGCTATTAGGTGAAAGAGTTGAGGTTTGCCCCAAGCCTGTTCAAAGATAGTCATTTCACCATGCTCCTTTGGCAGGCTTTCACCTCTCTTCTGAGCCCTAGCTCATCTCCCTTTTACTTCTCTTTGGCCCTCAGATACACAGGTCCACATGCCGCCTCTGGACATGGCCCCCATTGCAGAACCCTACACAAACCAACCCTCCTCCGGAGAACCGTATTTCAAAATGCACATTCCTTTCTCTCCCTTTGCTGCACAAACAAAACTCAGCCTCCAGAATCTGATCTCTGCTAGATTTTCAGAAGAAATCAACATGAATATCTAAAGTACTTTACACAAACGTATATGTAAGATATACAAATGCCAGAGGAGTTTGAAAACCAAAAGATCTCTATTTTTCAGAATGTGTGGGGCAAACAACTTCAGTAAGGTACATTCTGGGTATTTCTTGATGAATTTGGGCAACTTCTCTCACTCCTCTCCCACCCCCTTTCTCAAAGTCTCTGACTTCTGGCTGAGGGTTAGAGTTATTAACCAGGCCCCCAAATACCTTTCTTAATTACATTCATCCTTTTATCCTTCATTAAAATACATATGTCCCTAGGAAACACAGTTCTGAGCAGTGGCCACTCCTAAGAGCCACTGAGTTAGGAGGAAGAAGGGTCCATACTCAGGCGGAGGGTTGAGGACATGCCAGAGAGGAAAGGCAACAAAAGACAAACTATCTAACAGAACTCAAAATCATCTCACCATTTTGCCAAGCAAAGATATAAGAACTTTAGTAAGAACTTTGTCTCTCAAGTGTTTTTAGATGTCATGGTAATAGCTTTATTGAGCATTTTCAATGTCTCAGGCACTACCCTGATCAGCACTTCTTAAGTATTAACTCATTTCATCTTTGCAACAACACTAAAAAATGGATGTCGTTTATCCCTCTTTTATAAATAGAAAAAACAGAGGCACCAAAGGGCGCAATAATTTGCCTAATAGAGAATGAACACAGTATCCAAAGCCAGGCAGGCTAACCCCAAAAGCTCCTGCATTGTTCTGTGCACTGAAACCTCATATGTGATGTGGAGTATTATTATTTCAGCAAAAACATACAGAAGTGAATTGAAGCATCTGCTGGCTCAATTGTGATATAGTAAATATTTCCACTTAGATGCTCAAAGCAGACATCAGTAACCCTGACAAGCCAAGCTTTCAGAGCCACCAGCCCTGCCTGCAAATCTCAGGGACTCAAGTTCCACTAGAATGATACCTAGGATTGACTACCAGAGCCCTGCCTCTGGAACCCAGTTTAAATACCTAGGCATATCCAAAAAATGACTTTGGCTTGAGACCTCAAGCTTTTCCTTGTGAATCAGATTCCAACTGTGCTTTTTCACTGTATTTCACTGGAGGTGGCTGAGTGGAGCTCTCAACACAGTCACACTTCAATCATGGAGTCAAGAGGCCTCCTTCCCTGCCCACCTCTGGAGCATTCCACAGTGGCAATCCAAACAGCTCGTGTGAGCTATCACACTAAGGGAATTTATTTCCAAACAGAACAGAAGAAAAAAAAATCCCAAACATCTGCTCTCCTTCTAAGATTTAAAAGGCCTGATGCAAGAAATTAACAATAACAAAACTAAATGTGTGAAATTCTAGTGAGTATAATGCCTCCAATAGTGTGTTTTACCATAAATTTTTAATCTGCCTGTGCTTTTCACTTCAGTAAGGGAAAAGTAAAGTGTATCTGTGGCTGACCATAAAGAAGCTGTGGCTGAATCTAAGAATGGCTCTACCAGACTTGCTATGATTTCAGAATGTACATCTGAGCTTGTAATGGTTTTCAGTTTTATTCCTCAACAATCAGGGCAGCTCTAAGATTTTTGTGCACATTCATGCTTCACTTAGAGTGACTCTAAGTGATAAAAAAAATAAAACATAGTACAGTAAAGTGAACGCCTTTGCCAGGACAGGCCCCATTTCACCTTTTAGGAAGAGCCTGAGAGTTGCCCTTGGTGCTCCTCAAGGTTGTGCTCAGCCAAGCCCATCCAGGCCCAAGGGAGAAGGGACTGCTGAGTCCCCCACTTCTAGAGTCCAGCAAGCCTCCTGCATATAAGCCTGGAGTCCACCCAGGAAGGGTATTCCAATAAGCCTAACAAGCTGAAGTGTGCAAGATGCAAAAAGGGACCAGGGAGCACTTCCTAAGAGAAGATGTAGTCGCCAAGATAGCGAGCTTGAAAGAGGGGGCTGGGGAAGAAGGAAAAAGATTTCAGTGAGAGCATGAAAGGGAAGTAAGAGTGAGGTGTGCTTGCTCTAGTGTCTTCTCCCAAAGAAAATATATGTGGCCATGAGTAAGTTGGATCAAGTCATAACCTTTGATCCTCTTCTACACCAATCAGGTAAATCAACTCCCTAAATCCATAATGCCTCGGGAATGCCTAGGGAAGACAGGCACAGAAAGAGGGCCCAAAGAAAAGAAGCAATAGTCACCATGTCATCATGGGGGTCCTCCATCCCTGCAAAGACTAGCCTAAAGAATAGGCTATTCTGTGGATTAAGCTGGAGACCTGGGTATCACTAGCTGCAAGTGATGGGGGGACCTGAAGTCCTGAAGCTGCCAAGACAGTATCCCAGGAATAAGAGACAGCGAGACTGCATTTTTGGATGTTCCCTACCTACAACAGATGGACAATAAACAATCTGTAGAGATAAGAAAGGTGGAGCTCCTGTGAGTTAGGTGGAGCTCCTGTATGTGAATTATATGTGGATTTCTACTACATTTAGTCTGTTTACTCTCCTCTCTGCTCTTTGTAGTTGAAGAGCTCTGAAGTCCTTAAAATGAAGGAAAAAAAAAAGGTATTTGCTGATTCATGGAGACAGAAAGTAGAATGGTGTTGCCAAGGGCTGGGAGAAGAGGGGATGAGGAAATGTTTAATGAATATAGTTTCAGTTTTACAAAATGAAAAGAGTTCTGGAGATGGAGGATGGTCATGATTGTACAACATTGTGAATGTACTTAATGCCACTGAACTGTACATTTAAACATGGTTATGATGGTAAATTTTATGTTATGTGTGTGTGTTACCACAGTTTTTAAAAAATTTTAAATGGTACTTGATGATCTTCAGGGTCAATAAAGAAAAAGGAAGGGTAACCATGTGAATGTGTCCCACTCCATGGCTAATTTTGAGGAGATCAGAAACCTGGAGGAAAAAAGGAGTGTTAAAAGGAATTGCTAAAAGGAAAAAAAGGTAGACTCTATCCCATGAGTCTGCAGCAGAGAAGGGAAAGAATTTGAGAGGCATGATAAGCCTCTGAATTGGCCCTGGGGTTTGGCAATAGAAAAGCCTTTGAGTGACATGGAAGTAGTGAATTCCTCCAGGTCCATCTCACAAAAGGGCCTCTCTGTCACCCTTCATGCTCTTTACCAAACCATTCCTGTTCTATCTTTCCTTGAGAGCCTCTTCCTTTAAAGCACATGCTATCCTGTAATACCATCCTTTTCCGCCCTCTCCCCAGTGCACCAGAAGGCCTTGGCATCTGGCTCAAAGTCTTTCTCTCTCCTGGACTCCTGCCGCATCTGGGGAACATCAGTGCTCGTGTCTCTCTGACTTAGCCAATCTGATTGCCTTGGTACTCACCAAGTGCCAGGCACCACATCAGTAACTTTGCATCACTATCAATAACCCTCACAACAAACCTAAAGTTCAGCTATTGTACTATTATTTAGACAGCAGGGGCTGTGAGTCTAAACCATGCTGGTCAGACTCCCAAGTTCATGCTCTCTTCTCTTTACAATACTGCCTCAGAACGCAGCTGACATGTAAACATGAACATCCTGCTCTCTGACCATACACTGGTACCTCTTCCACTAAACCTCTTCCTCTACCTCACCGAGGGTACAACCCCTCAATCCCTGCCTTTACTCCTAGTTTATCAACCCGTCCTGATACGTCTTCCTTCCAGACCTATTGCCAGGAAAGAAGAAATGCCAGGAAAACCCCTCATGAGACTGTTTCTTTGGCTCAATGCCCATGTAATAAACTCCCTCCCTTTGATCACCAGACTACTGATTAAATTAGTGAAATCCTCTAGGCCTGGAATTATAAGTAATGTTATGATGGTGATGTAAGTGCCGGTTTGAACTTTTAATAAGTGTGTTAGATTGGTTGGAACCAAGTGGAGAGAAAATAGGTGATGGCAGGTGGCAACTGGTAAGAACCATAGCTACTCCCAGTCAACCTCATAAAAATTAGACCCTCTGCTTCCTCTTGGGGGTCTTGATCTAACAGCAGTACACGTTCTCACCATGATGTCACTGCTGGCATCCACTGAAAGACATGCTGTCTCTCTCCATCCTAAAGACAGTGACTCAGCACTCCATGGGTCCCACAGGTGGCTAGAGAAATTTCTCACTCCCCTTACCTTCCATCAGCATATACCCACTACAATGGGACAATAACATGCACCCTTCAATAGGGTCCTCCCTTACTTCTTTTGTAGGACCAAGGTTTGCAGGAGTAATTGGGGGAGTGAATAAAGTAGACTTTTGTAATTTAATGTGAGAGCACACTAATGTCTATGTGTTCTTTGGCACGTAACAAAAATGTAAAAGAATGTGTAATCGATCGGTAACAAGTTCTGAACACTTGGTTTTCAATAATACAGACAATAATACCTGTCAATCACATAGACAACATTTTCATCATATCTCCATTCTCTTACTCTATTGTTCTGTCCTTCTGTCCCCTCTCCCTGAAAATCCCCAGCAACATTCTGGTTTCCTCAATTCTGAGTATTCTGGTATTATTGGAGACAACCACAACACCTTGTTGATTACCTAAATAACAAATTTAAGAGCTTCATCCTCAGCTCTGCTCTAAATATTCCTCTAGTTTATCTCCCTATAACAGGGCTTCCAAAGCTGTTCCATGTTCTTAAAATCCCCTATCCCAACTCTAGTCTCTAACTTCAAAAATAAAAATTAAAAATTTAAAAAAAAAAAACAGTCATCTACAACTTCCAACCCATCCATCTTTCAGGTTTTATTTCCATTCATTTCTCGTGCTTCTTTCTTTCCCAAAAAGAAAAGTGTCCTGCTCCTTTCCAGGGCCAGTCACTCCAACTGCATTTTGATCCTATCCCTGCTGTCCTCTTTTGGGATATTTCATCATTTCTCGAGTCATCTCCATCCAAACAATCAATCAACAAAACTAACTTTTCCTTAATTCCACATACTCCTCAAACCACCCCCTATGGCTGCCCTTCCACTTGCCACCAAGCCTATTTGTGGTTCATGCGCACCACTGCCTCACCTTCCAAGATTCATTCCTCAGCTTGTCATTATTAGCTCCCAAATCTACTCCTATATCAAAGTTCCCCTGGCAACATAAAAAATTTCCTATTTGTCAAACCCAGTCTTCAGCTCTCAAGTTATGGCATGGTCATAAGGTAATACAATGTAGGGTTAAAAGCAGACATACTAAGCTTGATGGCCTGGAGGCAGTTTGTTTTCTATCAATTACAAATTTTTTGACCTTGAGCTCAGTTGTTCAATCTATCTGCACCTCAGTATCATTGTCCTAAAATAGAGAATATACTATAATAGCTTATAGCATTTAAGGCTTATTAGCTAGCTTAGTAAATGAAGAGATGCAATCTGAGATAGTGAAAAGCCAGATTGGGAAACAAGAGAAGAGGGATTTAATCCCAGCTATAGAATCTTTGTAATAACAAGACCTCTGGGTCTCATTTTTAAATAGACTGGATGATTATGAAAGTCCTTTCTGGCCCTAAACACTTCTATAAGACATTAAACAGTTTTGTACCAATTAAGAAAATGTACAAACGAGTGCTAAATGAACAACTTGTAATAGGATTTCAGAGAAATAGAAGAATACTATGAGCAGGGAACTTGAAGGACGTTGAACTTCAGTGAATCCTAAAAGACAGGGAGGATTTTAACAGATATAAAAGAGGGGAGAAAGTTCTCTGAGTTTGGAAAGCAACATAAGAAAGGCCTGAAGTGATTTAAGTCACACCACAAAGATCCCCTGCAAAATATAATCTTCCCCCATGACCTCACCATGTTGATGAAGGATGTATACCAAAGCATTAATGGTGGTTGTCTCGAAGCCAGTGGTTGTAAGTGACTTTTATTACATTTATCTATATTTTCTAAAATGAACATAAATTGTTATTTATAACTAGAAAGAACAAAAGCATATCTAAGGTTTTAAGTGCAGTTAAGGAGGTGGTGACTTCTTAGGCCATTAACAATTAATGGTGGGAAAGATTGCTTGACAGATGGCTAGGACTCAATTTAAGACACAGAGATGCCAGGGACACTGATTGAGCTATTGCAAGGAGGAATAGAGTTTTGGCTATACTCTTTGCCTAGTTCCTAACCTTTTCCCTGAAGCATATTTTAACCTATAAATAGCTATTTCATTCTTTTATACTCCCACTTTTACTTCCAGTACCCTAAGAGATTCAAGGATTTTATTAATAGCGAATGACCTCTTTTTAAGTACTGATATATAGGAAGTAATACAACTACTAGTCCTTTTTCAGTGCTCTTTCAGTGACAAGTATCTGTCAGTTATTCCTTACCTCATTCCTTACTCTCAGATTTGTGGCACCTTGGAGTAGTTAATGGAGTTCTGAGGAGTGAAAAGCTGGACAAGATGACTCATATGGACAAGCATGATGGGGATAATTTTTATATATATTAAGATGTATTTCTAATTCACTTTGTGCTATAAATCAGGTTTTCTGCAGCTTTTCACTAATATGGTCTCAGAGAAAAGAAAAAAGCAACTCCTTCCTCAGGAACAAGGACAAAACTTAGAAACATTTCCTATCAACCAGAGGAGAAATTAAAGAAAGAAAACTGTCCATGACTTCAAAAAGAGACATAAGAAAGAAGATAATTATGTCATGGTTTCTTTGCTTTGGGCCTAAATCTCAAAGTAAGAGTTTGTTTGGTAAAGACTGAGGGAAAAGTCAAAGTAGAGAGGTTTCCACCCCACTTCCTGTTCGGACTCCAAGAGAAAACCTTATCCCAGGACAACTTCTTCACCAATATGGAGGAGTTTCATGAGAGGAAAATGGTATGATAGAAGAAAGAAGGTCTGAGGTAGCACCCCAAAGTCTCCTTCACCTCTCATATGGCAAGGAAGGGATGCAAAAATTCCTATGTGCCATATGGAGGGATTCCCGGTGAATTTCCAAGCAGGTTGTCGGGGTAGCAGTGAAAAGACTCTGTGGCCAGGGACCATAGAGCAAATCACCCAGTCTGGCAATAAGTGAGACTCCCAGCAGGCCTCAGGAGCACATGTTGCACCAGCAAGAGATAAGGTGAGTCGGATCACCTAGGGGAGACCAACCATCAGGGTGCAACTGGAAGGAGAGAGACTCAGATTCACTGGAAGCAGATACCAGCAGATGGGCAGTGACCCGCAGAAAACTGACACTGCTATAAAGCACAGAGGGCAGCACAAAAGCCTAGATCTCTGCCCAGGCCTTAAGGTCACTTAATATTAGTGGTGCTACAGTAACTGTTTAACAGCAGACTCTCCAGAGGGAAAAAAGTCCTAACTTGTAACATTTAGGGATTTCCATGTGTGAAGACTGCCACCAATGCAGAGTTCGCGCTATCATTGAACCTGGAGTTAGAAAGAGATGACATACGTAGTAGATACATGTAGATATATAGTATTTCTACTTACAGATACAACAGACACAACTTTAATAGCATAGATAATAGTAAAATGCAGTCAAAATATCAGGAAATGATGAGTTTTGAGTATTACATTTCTTTTCACTATAATTTAATTGTAAGTTTATATAACTTAATTGATAATAAAGATTGTGTTTAAAAATGGACTTGCATTATTTCTAAAAATTTAATAGTCAGTTCTGATAAGCCAAAGCAAGCCCGCAGGAGCATACCAGTGCTAAAGAACCCCTACCCATTTTCTCCAAACGTCGTCTTGGAGCAGTATAGGGGGAACTTAAGGAGAATAAACTACTGGATCATTTACCCAATACAAATTAATTATCATTGATTGATAAATATAAGCATCCACTACCACCTCCACCACCATCATTTCCAACTCTGAAGGCTCAGGAAAAAAATGAAATCGGTCATGCACAAAAATTAAAGAAACTATATTTTCTGTGAACATCTGCATTTTAGTGTGTGTCAGCTAGAAATTCTGTGCCAAATAATGCATCCTCCAATGAACATAGCTTATGTGGGTGGGGTTTATTGTTCTCACATAATAAGGAATCTGGCTTGTACTTCACAGTCACGAAATGGCTGCCCCAGCTCCAGGCAAGATGAAGGAGCAAAAAGCCCAGCAGTTTCTGTACCCTTTTATCGGAAGTACAAAGACTTTCCCAGGAATCTGCCTTCTCTTGCCCCTCCCTACTCCCTTCCTCCCAGTGGACTTCTACTCCTTAAGTCTTACTGGTCAGAATTAGGTTACTCAGCCAGCCCTAGCTGCAAGGAAGACTGGGAAAAAATATCCTAGTTGGCTTTGGCCAGTCACCATCTACTGCCCCAAATTAGCCACATTGCTAACAATATATGAACCAAATCAGGGTTCTAGTAACAAGAAGGACACGGGTAATGGTGAACAGGCAAGCGGGAAGCAATGTAAGTAAGTCAATACTTCTAATCGCAATTCACATAGCAAAGTGGGAGGACTATTTTAAATGGAGAAGGGCCAAGAGTGGCATTTGTTTGCCAGAGCATAAGATGGAAATGCAAGAAGATCCTAAAAGTATCTCTCATATTTTAGGCAGATGTTATTAGGGATGCGAACAGAAGTGAAGCCTGGCAGTCTTAGCTGCCTGCGCAGCAATTCCCTCAGACTCCTAGAGGAAGGCATTTCCTTTTAGCCACTTCAAGAGCAGGAACTGGGTAAGACAATGAAGTCCAATGTTAAAGAGGTTTCCCTGTCAGGAAAAATTAGAGAATAATAGACTCTTGTTGCTTAATCTTGTAGGTTGCTCAGAGCTTTTACCAAGGGACTTGAGTCCCACTTGCTCTTTCCTTAGCACACACTTCAGGTGTTATTCCTAAAGCTGGGGGAAGCAGTAGAACTGAGAAGGAAAGTAAAAAGAAGGTCCTTCCTTCCCTGCCTCTGGTGAACCCTTAGACTGGCAAAGGTTAATTAATTGAATGGCTGGAGTCTATTCCTTGGGAAAGGAGCTGAATGACTAAACATTCGTGGATGCTGAGTTGCACAACTCATCAGCAAATGAAGCCTGCCCAACTCTGACTGGGCTTGTAACTGTCATTTGGTCAATCTACTAGTTATAGGAGTCAAACCAGATCCAGGAAAAAGGCAAGTCACAGATGCTCAGGACTGGTGCCAGGGGCATGGCGGGGTGGGGATGTGGTGAAAGATTAACTACTAGATAGGAATGAAATGTTAAATTAAAAGTTCCACATCATCTTTTCTGAAATAAAAGGTAGGTCCTTTAATTGAATAAGTTGAATAAATGCAAACAGTTTCAAGTAAAAAAGACCTGACATTCATCTGTCCATGCTACAAAAGTTACACCTGTAAATTAAGTTTATTCTTCTAGTGTAACATATCCAATGCTTTTCCCCTCTCATATAGTATTAACTTGTTTAAAGAACATTTACACAATAGCATTTTGAATTTTTGTTTTCTACATTTTTCAAAGTTCTCTCCTTAAAGTCCTGATTTGTCAGAAGAAAAAAAAAAGTTGCTGTCCTTTAAACAAGTTCTCAGACTTGAAAATGTTAGCTAATTTCATTTTCTTGATAAAGTTTGTCTGTCATCAGAACTGAGTCATACCAAAAGTACTTCTACAAGATTTGACCTTTTACTTAAATCCCACATTGAGATAATATATTTAAAATGGTTATCAATAGGACCTTTGTTTTTAAAAGCACCTTTAAAATAAATCACTTTTTAAAAGCAAAATACTGTTTTCAATTAAGTTCTTTACAGGCAATCAGTTTGAAAGTTATGTTTGCTCTTCTGTTTTCTTTATATATAAATTATGCCCAAGAGTGCCATGATAATAGCACTACACAAATTACATTTTACTTTTGTATTTACTTCTTGTCAATATAAGCTCTACAGATTAATTTGTTTTTAGAGTGCCTTATGACCAAGCAGCTCCAGGACTGGAAACAATGCAAGCAGCAACCATTTTTTATTGTTAATAAGAAAAACCTAGTCCAATTATATGAGGATAATTAATTCTTAATTACTTCTGATGAAGTGGGATTTTTTTTTTTGCAGTAGAAAAATTTTACCCAATTCCAACAGTGTTTTATCATTTAGAAAAGTTTTGAAGACAGACTTTTTGCTGGAGTTCCTGAGCAAAGTGCCCTAGGCTTGCCTCCTATATGTTTTAACCACACAAACTCCTGTTTGTCCCTTAAGTTTCCAATTTCCTCACTTTGATTTGGCCCTCTACTCAACCCTTGTTAGAGGCTCTTTGTGAGTGGAAGATTTTACATTTCCCTTAATGATTAACTATGAACATCCTAAAGGAGCAAAATTCTGATCAGAGCAAGCACAAGTCTAGAAGGAAAATAATCTAGAAATGAAATAATTTTACATATGTATATTTATTTGAAATATAAATTTAACCCAAATCACTATAAAATGAGCTTTCTACTTCTTAAATTGGCTGTGGTAAGTCCAGGTTTTTAAAAATTGGATCTCATAGGGCATTTGTTGTACTCCTACTCCTTGACCCCTCCCACCATGGCCTGGACAGGGGGCAATGGAGAATGAGCAAGGGTGAGGTCCCAGAGCACAAAGAGGGGTTGAAAGAGATTTTTTTTTCAGATAAGAAGAAGAAATAAGAAGAATTAGAGAAGAGTCAGAGAGTGGAAGAAGCTGAAAAATTTCATCAACTCAAAGGGGCAAGCACAGCCTGGAAAAGAAAGACAAAGGTCAGGTTTGAGACGTTGGTTAGATGGAAGCAAAGAACAGTCCAGGAAAAGGTATGGAACAACTAAGGCACACTTGTACCAGCCACAAAACACACTGAGGAACGGACATGGATGGAGAGGCGTCAGGTGAGCAAGCAGGGGCTCTGATTTGAAGGCATAAGAGACAGCAATAAGAATGACCATAGACTTTACGTGAAGCCAGTCTTTCTCTTAAGTCTTTCTTTTGGGCCAGTTACTGGACCTAAATCTCTGAGAATGTTTACCACAGAAGGAACATCACTCCAGCATATTTTGCCTGTGAGTTAATTGGATTAAGAAAGTTAGGAGTACATCTCCACCCCTCTGAAAAAGGAGCCCCACACCCAACAGGGATTTCCCTGTGTTGTAGCCCAAAGAATTCCACCAATTGGATAAAGCTGTAACCTGTTGACAGACTTCACTCTCAGTCAAATTTTCAGATGAAGAATGCTGACAATACAAAACCCAAAAAGCATCATATTGAGGTGAGTTAGTTCAAGCAGGCTTCTCTAGACAACCCAAGTTAGATACACCTAACAGGAAAAAAACCATGGGATTTCTTAAACTATCTTTCAGGCAGAAATTGGGTCTTACTGTTCCTTTTGAAGTGGGCAAACCATTTAGTGACTTTACAGAGTGAATATAAGCACCTTCTAGTAAGAAAAAAGGACATTATTTTCAGAGAAAGAGCTATCATATCATTTTCTGACACCAAAGACAGCATATACCCTCAGTTGTTAAATGAAATAGAGGAAAGAAGATCTATGGATTAGTACGACTCTTTGAGGAAAACACTGGAAATAATTTTATTATAAGTTTCTCAAGCTTTTCCTTTCACAGAACTCTAAAAATATGATCATATCCATCAAGTAATACCCACATATTTAAATGCAAATTGAATTGTAAATTATATGTTCCGACATTCTTCATGGATACTATAATGGATAAATTCATGTGTCAGCTTCTCTGAGCCAGGGGGTGCCCAGATATTTGGTCACACATTATCCTGAGTGCATCTGTGAGGGTGTTTCTGATGAGATTAACATTTGAATTGGTAGACTGAGTAAAGCAGGTTGCCCTTGCTACTGTGGGTGGGCTCCATCCAGTAAGTTGAAAGTCAGAATAGAAAAAAAGAGCTGAGTAAGAGAGAATTCCTTCTGCGATATTGCCTTCAAGCTGGGGCATCAGTTTTCTCCTCCTTTCAAACTTAAACTAAAACATTGGCTCTTACTGGGTCTCAAGCCTGTCAGCCATCAGACTGGGACTATACCATTGGTTTTCCTGAGTCTCCAGTTTGCCAACTCATTTTGCAGATCTTGGGATTTGTTAGCTTCCACAATCACATGAGCCAATTCCATCTATACAAGCCTCTATATATATCGGTTCCATTCCTTTGGAGAACCCTGAGTGGTGTAAAGGATGAAGATATATCAACTCATCTTAGTTGTTTTCCTTTCCCCAAATCCCCAGCCATATGTCCTGCTCTGACATTAACTTCAAGAATGATTTGGAGTGGATGTCACACCCAGACAAAAAAGGAAGCAGCCACAGCCCCACCTCCCACCTCCACCACACCACCACATTCAGAGCTGCCACATTTAGTTGGGGCTATTTTAATGTCTAAATCCACCACCTTCATGTGGCCTTCTGGAAGCAGGTTGTTTAAAACAACATTATTTCTAAGGAAAGACCAAAAGGTAGGTGAGGAGTATACTTTGGGACCACTGTCTGGTGTATACTGTAACTGTAATTATATACCTCCCCTCATAGTGGCCCTACTGATTTAATGGTCTGGTTTTCAGGTTCTTAGATGACTTGATTTGATTGAACACATCATATCAATGTGAGAGCAAGCAATGTGTCTCAATCCAAGGTCAAAGAGTAAATAAGACCAAAACTTTCATACTGATTAAAAAAAAAAAGTTATTCAGCAGAATTCCGGAGCAAAGGTAGCTTATGCTTATAAAAAACAAACAAACAAACAAACAAACAAACAAAAAACAAAAAACCTCCAGAGCTAGATAGTACATGTTCCAGAAAACTACATACACCAGAGAAGGTCAGTGCATGGTATGCAAGGGCACAGGATGGGAGAACCACCCAGAAGTTCATTCAAGGCAGAGCAAGAAAGAGCTCATCACAGTTGCCCTGAGTGGGAAGCTGATGAGAAGGAAAAATGTGTAAAGGGAATTTTTAGAAAGCTCTCTGTATGATTTCACTATGTGAAATTCCTACACTTGAAATCCTTTAAAAATAGAAGTTAGAATAAATATTTACTTTAAAAGGTTTGAACCTATAAGGAGGCCTGGAGTTATATGAATTTCATTTTATTTAGACAAAGCCCATCTTAAATTTCAACATCTTTCCCAATTTCCAGGCAATGCAGACCTTTCCTATTTCTATAACAACTTACAATCCACAACTTACAAAAACAATAAAAGGATTGAGCTTTGGTGTTTTGGTGTTTACCTTCAGAAATCTTAGCTTATCTTTGTGACTCTTCATATCTTGTGGCATACAGCATTCATCAATCAATTCTAAAAAAAAAAAAAGCAAATTGGGATGTATCCAACACTTAGGCTTCAGGCATGGCTATATATTTTCTCCATAATGTTCCAGAACAACAGAAAGGTTACATAGACCCTATGTAGCAAATGTAGAGAAGGCAGCAAATACCACTTCAAACTATATTCTCATAACATAAAAAGACTACAAAACATTAAAAATTAGAAAAGATTTTAAAAGGAATGCAGAATGTCACCAGTCTGTGAATTATCAGTCACAAAAGGCACCATAAAAGAGAAACAAGACACAATCTTAGGCAGCAAATTGTAAAGTCAGCACTTAGAGCTAAAATTATGTATTATCAAAATTACCCTTGAAAATCCCTAAGATGTGCTCCATGTTGGGGACACAGTCTCTCAGTTCAGTCCAACACATCTAGCTTTCCCTCCAAAGATGGAAGATATGACTATGGCTTTTAAGACCAGAGACCTAGCTTCTGTTTAGAAACTATATGGTAACAATATGTTGTACCAATAATTATTAAAATCACATTCAGCAAAATGAAAAGTTTACACCATGAGTAGCACATGGTGACTAAGACAACTGGGGGAACAGTAGGTCTTTTCTATTATTTCCTGCATGCCCCAAAGCCAACATTCACTGATTGAAGCAAGGGGCAAAATTATCTAAGTATAATTGTATTTGTTGAACATACATTCGATAGGATTCCACACTATGCAGAAGAAAATGTAATGGGAAAGAAGACGCATCAAAGTGGTGGACTTGATACTGCAAGTGAAGACCCAGGGTCACTCACTCTAAATCTGTTTGAATGTTTAAAGTCACTAGCAAATACACTGGCTAAAAATCCAAAAGATCCCAGTTTTTTCCTTAGATTCTCAGAGTTATTCTAAAGGTGAAGAAGGAAGAAACTGTCTCTAGAATAGGCACTGCCTCGGAAGAGTTTAATTTGAGAAAATATCTAAGAAAAGCTACAATCTGTTTTCTACTGACTTAACAGATAATTGTGGCCACATGAAAACCAGAAATGACAATGGGAACAGACACAACCCATATTCTAAAAACCTAAGAAGTTGGAGAACACTTCCTCATTCCATAATAAGAGCATACAATTCATCCAAAGGGTACTAGAATAAGGAGATGTGTATGAACACAGCTAATTTTAAACCCCTGGGCTTACAAAGCATTAAAATTCCAACTTGGACCCTGAATAGTCTCTACAGAAGCCTTTGGATCACCTATGACCATCCCATCTATCCAAGCATCAGGACAGGGCAGCACAAGGTAGAAGTTGGTGTTTCCATCTGCATTTGAGAAGAGTTGTAGAGGGATCTGGTTCTAAAGCATCCCCATTCTACATCCTTTAAGTGTCATTGGCCCAGTCCTGCCTAAGAATGTGATTCCCAGACTAGGCCCTGTCTTTTCCCTTGAGTTAGAAAAGAAAAGACAGAGCAACAACAGAACAGTATTGATGAGAGGGCAAGAGATGAAGAATTAATGTCTGAGAGGGTAAACAGAGAGTAAACAGAGGCTGCCACCAGAGAAGCTGAGCTGGGAATAGCACAACTGCCACCCTCTGCTGCATTCATTCATCTATTCATTCAGCAAATACCGACTGAGTGTCTATTGTGTTCACAGCACTTTGTTGAGCATTTCCTATGTTTGACTGTCTTAAAGGGGAATGGTTTTCAATGCCTTTTTTATTTAGGCTCACTGCTTCATTGGGTGAGCAAGCATCCGCTTTTCCTTATGGTGGTCATACTTCTTACCCAACCTTCATAAAGAGTCTCCCAGCCCTGGAGGCAATGAAGAAGAAGAGAATTCAGCCACAGTCATAGGCCAGGAGAATTGCCTTGATATGGTCAGCTTCCAAAATCAAAGCAGAGGCTGGGTTCACACAGTGTTCAGTGGTTAAACAGAGCTTTATTTTCACTGCAGTTCCCTGGAGGACATTTTTAGAACAGAAATTTGAGAACCCTTGGATTATTCACTAGAGCTAAAAAAGGAAACCAAGGAGGGTAATTTATTGTATTACAAGAGATTTTCAAGTTCAGAGATCGAGGCAGAGTCTATAAGATCAATTCAAGTTAACATAAAGCAAGGGCTGTATGCGGTGAGGCTGCCTGAGGATCCATTTCATCTTCTGAAGGAAGAAAGATGCCTACAATCCAGTTTCTACTTCTCAAAAAGATCTTATTCTGCCTGTGGTTAAGCAATTGAAGAGAACGTTGTTCCAAAGCCACGGAATTCATCTTTTCTTTGATCTAGCAAAAAGTGCCCGTCTGTGACAACGCAGATTTAAACAGTGAGAAAACATAATCATAGACAAGGAAATCCCAGCCACTATTTTCTGAAAGCTATCCTCATGGCTGAGACTAGGGTCTTTACCCTTCTTGACACTATGTATTGCCCATCTCTCTTTTCTGCCAAAAACTATATCTATTAAAAGGGAAAAGATAGCAGCAGTAGGCTAACATCCTGCTGTACCTATACCTGCACAAGGCAAAGCTGAAACTAGATAATAAAGAAGTACCTGGACAAGAATTACAAGCAAGGAAAAGCAAGAAGCAGAAGACGACACCTCTCTCACATTGGTTAATGTTTTGTTACAAAAGCACCCCCTCTTAAGCAGTCTGGTTACTTATATCATTAAATGAATGACTAAGCCATGCTAAAAACAGAAAGCACAGCACAAAATAACATTATTGGTGTTAAACTGGCTTGAGTCTGATTAGGAAGAATAACTTTTAAGGATATGAACACTGAGAGACATGGAACTGCTGATTGCCTAGTTCTAACCTATGGTTTATTTGTCATCTGATTATAGCAGCTCTTAAATTGAATGTGACAACTATTAATGACAGAGGAGAAAAATAAACATACACAAGGACTTTGCACTTATTATATTACAAGTGTCCTTAAGATCTTACTCCCATTTAACAAGCAAACTGGAAATCACAGGTGATTCATTATGAATATGGTTTGTGTAAGAGAAGTTATATGAATAATCGATCAGCCCATTGCTAAAGAAAATGCCTTGACCCTATACTAAAAGATTGGCTAATTAAATGTACACTGATATGTTTTACTTTAAAAGACATGTCTGTATCATTTTCTATGATTCCCCACCTTAACCAACTTCTTATGATTAACCAACCACTAGTTTTGATCACAATATATAAGAAAGCTACTGCTAAAAATCAATCAACAGAACTATTAAAAGGTATTATGGTTTAAATAGAGAGAACAGATCTGAAATATAGAAGAAACTGCTTCTCCTTTGATTTTTTTACTACAAGGAAGAGGAGACATATAAAATGTTTTCGGAAACTAATTAGCCAAATAATCAAACACCTAATGACTAATTCAATGAATGACCAATTCACTGAGCAGTCATCTGACAAATACTTTGACAGGACAATCTATCATAGTGATTTCACTGGGCCAATGCAAGTGTACAGGTAGGGGCAGTAGCAGAAGCAACAGGACAGGGGTAACAGTAGTTGAGACAAAAATTATTGTTAAAAAAAAAAACTTGATCCTTCTATAGAAAGTGTTTAACATTCTAGATGTGCTCAAGGTTTAGAACGTGAAATTAGGCAAAGTTGATATTAAACAGCAGATGACTAATACATCTCCAGAAGAAGAACTGCAATGATACCAAGGCAAAAACAAAATACATTTCTTCAAAATTCAATTTCTCAGCAAATTTATCATTTGGTCAGATGATTACTAGAGAATTCGCTTTGGGTGAGTTGGTCATTCACAAAATGATTTTTGGCAATTAATGTGGGTGAAGCAGTTGGCTTCCAAGGTGAAGAGGAGAGCATTCTGTCCTGAACAAAGGAATCACTTACCTCCACATCAGTTCCATGAGGTAAGTGACCAGGTCTGTTTGGTTTACTGCTGCACTGCAGCACTTATCTCAGGGCCCAACACACACCAGGCATTCAAAAATTATTTGTTTCATGAATAAGTGTTGAAGATTAATATGGACAGTAATATTCTATACATAGTTCTAGACCCAAATAAGGGGGAGCCATGGGTGTTAGTCTATGAACGCTGCACCTGATCCCATCTGAAAGAAGGAACTCACTGAAGACTTCTGAGCGGTCAAGAAACATGACCGAAGCAGGCATAGGAAGATCATTCTGATGACAATTAGGTGACTAGATAAACAAAATGTGATATATACATGCAATGGAATGTTATTTAGCCTTAAAAAGAAATTTTGACACATGCCACAACAAGTATGAACTCTGAAGCAAGCTGGTCACAAAAGGTCAAATACATAGTTCCACTTATGAGGTACCGAGAGAAGTCAAATTCAGAGAGAGAGTAGAATGGTGGTAGTCAGGAGCTGGGACGGGGGGAATGGAGAGTAATTATTTAATGGGTACAGAGTTTCAGTTTGGGAAGCTTAGAAAGCTCTGAAGATCAACAGTGGTGATGGTGCACAACAATATAAATGTACTTAATGCCACTGGACTGTATGCTTTCTACCAAAACTTACCAAATTTTCTACCAAAATGTTAAATTTCATATTAGGCATATTTAACCACAACTTTAAAAAGATCTAAAGAGAGAGAATGGCTAGACTGGAAACTGCATTTTTCCACATGTCTGGAATAAAGCATCTGAAGTGTACAAGATTTGAGTTAGAATGGTGAACAGACAGCATTTCAGGAGGGGCCAGAAAACACTGATAAAAGAGTTTTGACTTGATACTGATGTTTGAATAATTCTGAATAAAATATTCATAGTCATTCATAGAAAAAAAAAAAGGAGCAGAAACTGATAACAGGATGACTCAGGAGCCTATTTCATTCCTGCATGAAAATAATCAAAACCAAAAACAAAAGCACCACAATGAAGTATAAATGATTCGTTGATATATTGGATGGAGGAAGAGGTTAAAAAAAAAGAAAATACCAAAGGTTTTAGCCTGGAACTGGAAAAATAATGGTACCATTAATAGAAAAGGCATGGCCAGAAGAAGGAAGAAGTTTACAGGTAAAAATGATGATTTCCCTTTTTGACATGTTAAGCTGGAGATGACATGAGAAAATAAAAATGAAGAATTCTAGTAAGCAGCTGAAGATGTAAGTAAGTGATAAATAAAAGGTAGCTAGCTCAATCTACTAAAAGAAGGCTGAGGACATCGGCCTCATCACATGGTAGCCAGTGAATTAATAGAGCCTTCAAATAAAAATAATTAGTATGAGTGCAGTAAACAAACTGTCTTCATTGAAAAAGAGAGATTACTACCACAGAAACAAGTTATTGAAAAAGTCATGAAATAAAAAATAGTATATACCTCCTTTGGTCTAAAATTGAGCACATTCTATTTAGGTGAATTATAATGTCCTGCATATAGCATGCTTAAATAATTTTTGAGAAAAGTTTCTTTGCATGGACTAATGGAATCAAAGGAGAAAACTTCAGGATCTATAATATCAACTTTTCAGTCCAGTTTTCTGAATCATTCTATCTGACATTTCTTAGTCTAATATCAGCATACATTCTATGACGGATTACCAATAACCTATCCTTTGATGATGATATTATCATTCATTTAGTCATTCAACACACATGTATGGAGAGCTCACTAAAGATATAGGCACAGAATTACAGTGGCAGTAATGCAAAGGGGATGCCACGCATTCCATGCTTTGGAAGAGCTCACAGTCTAGAGTGCAAAATAGGGTAGATAAAGCTCTGATTCTGAGCGAGTAAACTAATACTCTTATCTAGGCTCCTGTTGTAAGTCTCCTAGGAAAAAAATGCCCACTTATAGTGTGTACCTTAGTTTTTAGAAAACTTGATCATATTATCAATTGACTGCATACCAAACTATTACAATCAATTGTTACATCCTTGATTAACCAATACATACGTAATATTATACTTGTTACTTTAGATGTTTTGGAGGATAAGTGATAGCAGTTAGCAAGAAAGGAAAGAATGAGTCTTCAAGTTACCGAATAATTCTGAGGCTCCTCTCCACTTAAATACCTAAAAAGTGTTCTTTGATTAATCCAGAATCAATAACACTACACGGTCCCTCCAGCTGGAACTTTTCCTATCTAACATTTCAATTTGGCATGTTAAAAAGGATCAATTCATTCAGCTACCTTATTATTTCATGACTGTATCTTTTTCTCTCCAGATATCACGCCAGCTCTTTAAGGACAAGAATTAAGTCTTACTTTCCTTTTGAGGCTCCTAAGAGACTAGAGTGGGTCTTAGAAAATATTTGTTTAATCTAATTAAAATAAATTAATTATGTGCCTTGAAACCCAGTCAGTTACATTATATTGTAGAACCCTGCCAAATTAGTAATTAAACATGCTGTCCTTGGTTAGCACCAAATGATTTCTTTATTTTTATTGTTTTTTAATATCCAAGTGCCACTTCTCTTTCTCATAGCTAGTTCCTACAACTTTGGAATTTACAGTATTTTCATATTTCCATAATGACACCTGCTGGTAGGAGAAGAATGGATGAACTGCAGGAATTTTATGCATCCAGCTATAGCCAGTCATAATCAAGTCTGAAACACCTAATGTTCCTGAACAGAGTAAATCTTAATGACTCCAGTTACCCAAGTACTAAAACTTTGACAAAATAAGTACTATTTCAATGCTATTTTCCAAGCAGAATTAAAACTTATTTCTATAATCTCTGTCCAAAACAAAACTGATATAATTAAGGGTAGTCATTATAAGGGTCTTAAAATTATCAATTCACTTATATTAAATATTTTACTCCATTTGAGAGTTGGCATTTAAAATACTATTTAAGAGACCATCATTCTTTTAAAGTCTTTCCGTTCTTTTATATAATTAACAGATCATGGTGTAAAGTGGCTCAGAAGACAATGAATAGGGCATTTGTCTCAGTGACGACCTACATGTCTTGCTATTTGGAAGTGCAAGTGAAGAAAAGCAGCAAGCCAAAGCACCTTTAAAAATACTGCTGGAAGCTTAGTACAAAGCCCTAGGCCTCCTGTGATTCCTATGATCCCAAATAAAAGACATGGCTGCTATGTTCATCTGTTCTACACTGTAAGCTTCAAGGGAGACAGGATTATGCCTGGCTCACACTCTCAGAGCTCAGCATGTTCCTTGGCACAAAGTAGACATCAATAAATATTTTTTAAACAATATGTGTGTGGTGTAGGTGGCTGGAGGGGGAGGAGAGAGAGAGAGAGAGAGAGAGAGAGAGAGTGTGTGTGTGTGTGTGTGTGGTGTGTGTGTGTGTGTGTGTGTGTGTTTAGTGGCCAAACAGACTAGATTCTGGGTAGATTTTGACCAGACACCAAGATGTTAACCAGATATGGTGGGTTCACTTTGGCAACACCTGAGTGTTTATTTAACTCAGTAGTTTAGAAAGCAGGACCATTAACCAAGATGGTCTCAAACAAAATATGGGTATGCTGCAGGCACCCAGGTTTCTTAAGCAATTAGGAAGTAGATATATAACTCATTATGACATATATTACACAGACTTTCTTATTTAACTGACGATTCCTTTTTCTTTAGAAATCAGTTATATGTGCCAGCGACAAGGAACAGGTAGTCTTAGAACACGTTTTCTTTCTAGGTGCCTTCAAGTGAGAGTCCCACACGGGTCTTCACTCAGCTGGACAGTCTACTTGAGATTGTTTTCTCTCTACAAGTATCCCAGCTTCTCAGACTTCCACGGACTTGCTTCAGTTTGATTTCTTTCACACACAGAAGAAAAAGCTTCTAGGCCAAGTATGTGAAGTAGACTATTTCTGATTCCCTATTTCAAAAACATTCTTCTTCCAAAACAGCAGTGTAAGGGAGATAATTATCAAGCTTATTAATCAAAAGTTGCAGTTATCTTTCAAAACTAAGAACCCTTTGGGCATTTTAAAATTTGTTGTATTCAGCCCTACTGTATATAAAATATAAACCAACTAGATAAATATTATAAACACCTACTATGTACTAGTCCTCATAGGCACTGAAAAAAAAAGTATTTTGGATTTGATTCTCAAATAAAAGGGTTCATTGTCCAGCATCCCGGGCAGTAGCCTCATCTGCTATGAGGACTAACTCACAACCTGATAGCAAGACAGTATTTAGCTTTATCAGTTCCTACCCTCACCCTACAGAGACTCTCTGCATGCATGTGGCTAAGGCAAACGTATCGAGAAGATTGTGCTGTTCTAGGGTACTATGGCTTATCAGAACACCCCATGAATATCAAACCATAGTTCCCAGATTCATACATGTCATGAGAATCCACACCTGGCTTGGCACTTTGCTCATCATCAATATTTTTTGATAGATAGATGAAGTTGTGTAAAAACTGCAGTGATTCAACATAATTTAACCTTGGGGCATAGCAAATAATGTGTGTGTGTGTGTGTGTGTGTGTGTGTGTGTGTTGTGTGTGTGTGTGTAGTGACAGACACACTGAATTGAAACTTTTGTCCCGATACTCTATACAGCTGATAAAAGCACTTCATTATTTGCTTTATACCCAGAGAAAATACCATTGTGATTCATTTTGTCTAGGGCTTTTTAAAGACAAGAATCAAGGGGAAACCCCAACTCTCTTTTTCATACCTTTATATCAAAATGCATTTTGAAAGACAAAATATTTTCTCACATGGGTCTCTGACCGAAGATAAACCTGTAAACCATTTGAGAAAGGTTGAGGAAAAAGAAAATTGATATGTGTTGAGTGCTTATCACATGCCAAGCACTATGCTAAGTGCTCCTTTAAGTCTCACAAGAATCCTGTGAAGTATTATCCAAACCGTACAGCTGAAGAAACTGAAGTTCAGAAAAGCTAAGAAGCTTGCTAAAGCCACACAGCTCATAGATAGCAGAATCAAGGTTTCTCCTTCCATGATAGCATGCTATTCCCCTCCACACATGTACCCAGCTGCTACTGAACATGTCCACATGAGAGTGCAGGTACGGAACAGGGCAGATTTGGTTTTATGGGGCCTGAGGCTTATGCAAATTTTATCTCTCTCTAAAAGGAAAATAAAAATAAAATTTGATACAAAAATGAATACTTTTGGAGAATAAGCAAAGAAATTATACAAATTATAAATTTTTAAAAAGATGACAAATATCACAAATATTCTTTCACTTTACTCTTTTGGCTTTCAATAAGGATATGTCCTTCCTATCATATCTGAATTTTAGTAAAAACAATAATTCTGAAAAAAAAACATACAAAATTAACCTAAAATTAAGACATATACGAAAACAATTCAAATGTTCCTACATTGCATTGAGCCACATAAGTGGATAATTGTTTCTTCTCACACTACATACTATGATTTATCGATGAATATATGTGTGAGTTTTGTCATCAGAACACAATTCTCTTGCTTTAGTAGCAATTTTGCACATATTTTTCTCTGAAATTACCAAGCTTTGTTGGGACGAAGTGCAAAGGATACATAAGACAAGATCCAGAATGAGATGTAGGAAACATGCAATTTTTCACACAGACATGCTTGCTGTGCTGCCTATAGGCTGTGCCCTATGAACATAAGAATTCTGATAAAATCTATGCCGTGCTGTTCACATGAAAAAAAAACATATAGTAAGTTTATAAATGTATACTTGGCATTACTGAGCATATTCCTGACAGGAGAAAATATATTTGGCTAGGAATCAATCTTTTCACAATATTACATTTGCTGAAGGTAAGAATTTTCGATGGTTAAGCTTCTCAAACATTGTTTCAAACCTTTTTTTATTCTCCACTACCGCTTACTTCCAGTGGTGAGTGCCTTAGGGCTGGCTTCTATCCTTAAGACTTCTGGCCTTCGCCTTTGCTCACCATCCATGCTGGATGAGTCGTCCAGTGAGTGGCAGGAGTATTCCTAGAAGCCATTCCTCAGATAGTCACAAAAGGGACTGCAAGCTATATTAAAATATCTCACTAAACTACATGGGTTCCCTAGTCAACTTCCTCTTCGTCAGATCCAAAATATACCCATCACTCAGATGCCAACTGACAAACTATGATGGAGAAGGAGCCAGGGTGGAAAGAGGTGGGTGATTACATTTAAAACTTCTTGCTTTTGCAAATTTAGAAACACACATGATCATGTGAAACCTGGTAGCATCCCTTGCAGAACCTGATTCATGAGATTGCCAAGGATGGCCATTGATGTGGAATAGATCACATTATAGGAAAAAAAGAATTGGAAGAGAAGCAATGCTAGGATCTAGAAGACATTTGATGGGCCTAACAAGGTCTATAAGTGCCCCTATCTATCAGACAACACTTGGTTCAAAACAGACACAGAATTAAGTACAAAAAGTAAAGATCTAGCAATCATCTGTTGTGATTATTTTAATGACCCACAGTCACCCAGTGAAACTGAGAGTCTCCCCCAAATGTCACCTCAACAAGCCACTTAAAAAAAAAAAAAACTTTAGAGACCAATACAGTATAGTTCAATGACTAAGATTAGCCTTTCGATCTTTTTTTCCTTCCTCACAGGCATATAATGGGCCACTTTGTAGAAAAACTAGCAGTATTATTGTTCTATACATTATTTTTAAAAACCTGATATAGATTGGAAGGTTGTTGGGTTTTTTCGCCCTCTTATCAGCTCATCAAGATTACATGTCAAGTTTCAGGTAAAGTACCTCGGTTTTCACCATGGATTGAAAAGTCAATATGAGGTCTACGGCAATGCTACCCTGAACAAGCCAGATCCTGTCTGATCTTGAAAACCAAGTAGGGTAGAGCCTGGTTTAGTATTTGCCACCTACGAAGACCAGGTTCTGTTTTTATTGTAAAAAAATTTTAAAAACAAGGGATTGTAAACTGACAAGGTCCTTACAATCTGTGAGGTCAACCAAGGGTTGCCTCCCTAAAAAAAAAAAAATGGAAAAAAAAAGAAAAGAAAAAACAATATGATTCCTCACACACACACACACAAGAAAAACCAGTGTGAGTTTCCTTTATTTCATTGGATATTGCCTATAGAGTTGATCCTTCAAAGGGAAATAGTCATTAATTTCAACTCTAAAGGACACACAAAATTGACCCCAGGATTTGAGGACCTCATTTATATGTTTTATATAAACAACTGCATCTTCCCACTCCTGTTGCTACCTGAATTGGGTGAGATGGGCCAGAGAGATTAAGAATGTCTCTCTTACCAGACACAGATTCTATAAACAAATCCCACAATCTTGCGGCCCTCTCTCATGTCCCCTAAGTCCAAATGCATAACACAAGCTTTTCTGACAGTTGTGAGGTTGAAAAAAAACAAGGCCTTGCCACACTTCCTTAGGGCTCTAAACAAAATCATATCCCAGATTCTCTTGTCATAATACTAGTTCACAAAAAAAGGAAACACAAATTTAGTTGCTGGCTGTAGGGTGCCAGGAACTTTCATTCATGCTTCATACATACTCTTTTGAGTCAATACTATTATCCATATCTTATAGATAAGGGGACTGAGGTTCACAGAGATTAAGATAATTTCCCCAAGATCTGGAAGCTGGAAAGGAACAGAAGCAATATTCAAATAGAAGACATCTGATATCTTATGAAGTGGTACTTACAGCGTAAAGTAGGGAAACCATGGGTTTTGGGATTAGCTCCTAGTCCTGCACATAAAAACAGTGTGCCCTAAGACAGCCGATGGTGCCTCTTTCCTCATCATAAAATAGGGGTAAGAATAGTACCCAGCTCAGAGATGCTACAAACATTGAATGAGTCACAGATGTCAAAAGCCAGCACTTAAAAGATACTCAGTAATTTTATAACTTTCCCTTCCTCTCAAGCTTCTCAGAGGCAGAGCCACATCTTTTTTTCTTATCTGGCACACACTAAACCCTTAGCAAATATCTGTGGAAATTAACCCTGTGATGTCCAGTCCTTTTGGTGACAGATAACATGGTATTTTCCAAAGCAACACAGGCATCTTTATGCCCAAAATATTAAAATCTTTATTTCAAAAGATTGATTAAATGAAACACCTCACATAATAATGCAAATAAATAGGAAATGGGTAGAAAAGTATTTTGCGAGTTATTAAACCATCAGTTCCAGCATCTTTTAAAAAATAGATATTTTAAGCCAGTGGAATGCAAGGAAAACAATAATCAAGTTATCAAAGAAGCATTCTGAGCAGCATCATACATTTATGATGGGCATGTAAGGCTAGTGGGCCAGGATTATATCTGATCCAGTCAGGCCCAGCTTCTAGGGTTCGAACCAGCTACTTAGACACTAACCTAAACACATGAATGATGAAGGCAGTCCTAGCTCTAAATGAAGGCTACTAGTACAAGAAATAGGGTTTGGCCTACAAATACAATTTTGGCAAGAGCTGATTCACTTCTCTACATTTCCACTTCCAACACCCTAGCCTAAGCCATCATTATCTCTAGCCTGGAGTTCTTCAATAGCTTCTCCAACTGATATCCTCTTCCTGTCTCTTTCATCCATTCTCATACT
Source organism: Eonycteris spelaea (assembly GCA_003508835.1). Taxonomy (NCBI): domain Eukaryota; kingdom Metazoa; phylum Chordata; class Mammalia; order Chiroptera; family Pteropodidae; genus Eonycteris; species Eonycteris spelaea. Next base: position 3,120,078 of record PUFA01000183.1, read on the forward strand.
ACAGCCAGAGAGAACTTTTAAAACACAAATCAGACCATGTCAGTATCCTGGTCTCTCACAGTTGTTAGAGTCAAAGCTAAACTCCTAATGGCCTGGAAGGCCTAATGGTATCTGGCTTCTGCTTACCTAAAGAGTGAATGAGTGATTGAATAAGAGAGATAGAGCAATTCATTACCTACCTAGGATGAAACCCAAAATGTCTTGCATAAGACAGGTGACTCTTATTGCTTTCACTTAACTTTTATGGAGTCTTGAGCACACTGGGAATGTGTACAGAACAACAGGGGTTTTTTTGCCAGCCACAGAAGCAAGGGAAGGATCTTGCTTTGTAACACTTCTTTCATTCTCTGTTTTGTTCTTCAAACTTAGACAGAGAGAATGGTGTGTACAGAGCCATGAACAGTTGTGAAGAAAGAAACTAGGAATGCTAAGAAAAAGTAGTACACTGCCAGGAGGAAAGGAGAGAGAAAAATTGTAAAATAATAAGGAATAAAACAGGGAGGTCAGAGAAGGGAAGACACAATGAGGAAGAAAGGGGGACTCCATATATGGCTCATCACCTCTCCCTGCCCAAAACAGCCATTTGACTGGGACTCATTTGGAAAACCATAAATCAAGGTGAGTTGCTGTGACCTTGGACAGACCTGTGACCATCGAAGAATGGACTGCATGCAATAGCTAGAAGAGTACATAAGTACTCAACTCTCTGGGTAGCTACATAGAAGGCAAGGACTATAGTTGGTTAATATCACACCATTACTGATTTCACCTCCATTTTTTAAAATGGTTTTCCCATCAGACCCCAAATAACCATAGACATTGACTGTACAAGAGCAACATGGCATGAGTAAAGCATAAGGAATGAGTAAGTCTTCTTCCATTCTCCCTTTCCCCTTTCTCACAGGATTTTGGAGTCACCGACCACTAACGTAAGAGAAGCAGACTATAGGTATTTCACCTCTTTAAATAATCCCAATGTTTCTTCTTTTCCTAAACTACTAGATCGTTGTAAGTATATTTGTTATATACTACCTTATCTCATTATCCAACTACTTCAAGAATGCCTTGTCTCTCTTAATAAATTATAAGTTCCTTGAGGGTAAAAACCATGTATTCCCTCTTTCCCGTGTAACCCCTGCAGCCTTCAGCACAGTGTCAGAAACACAGCAATCACTTAAGAAAACTCATTGCACTAAATATGATTCAGTTTTTTATTACCCTCAAAAATCCTGTCTCAAGGGCATGAAAATTTACAGCCTCACATTAAAAAAGAAACCGAGAAAAAAATCTCAGCTAAAATGTCAACAATAATTTCAATAAATCAATGCATTCAGCTTTTTCATCTATATAGCTGGTCTACCACAGCAAAAAAAAACACCCTGATAACTCATAATGTGAGTGGTACTAATAATGGTTTGTCCCACTGCCATGTAAACTAAACACTGAGGAGCTAGCTCATCAATAGATGTGTTAGAAATGCTGATCTAATTCTAAAAATATCACTTTCTTTTCTCTTCAAGAGGCAATTTTTCCAGTTTAATACAAATATGCAACAAGAATACTGAGACCCATCAAGTCTTTCCAGAACTCTTGTAGATTCCATTAGCTGGTTGCCCCAAGCTCTTCTCACATTTGTGAAGACTGAACTGAGTTGTCATTTCCATTGCTGATCTACTAAATTCTCAAAAATGCAGCAGAATCTGAGGTTATGATGATCACTTCTTCCCTTTGGAATCATGGCAGGAATCATGAAATAATGGATTTCTTTCTTGAGTCTGAACTTGGCCTCAGAACTTCTCTTGACCCAGCACCCCAGCCCAAGCAGCCTCAAGCAAGCATAGTAAAAACGGTGACACCTAAAACTTCTTTACAGGAGTTTCTCCACTGTTTCAATCATCCTCACCCCCAGGAAAGCTATTTTCTAGGATGTGTATGCTAAGCCAAGCTGCCAAAGTTCCAAGCTAAGTGCCTACCCCTGGCTGTGCTTCCAGAGATGTTATTATGTTCTCAGAATTTTCTTCCTCCAACTTCCTTCTCTGTTAACAACTGAATGTCTTTTGTCTTACTCCTCCTGGACTCTTCTTCCTCAGTTCCATTGATAACTGTTTAGCTAGCCTGACAAACTCACCTTAATCAATGTGCTAATCCTCCAAAGGAACATATTTGAATGTTAATTGGCTAGAAGAGAGATTTGGAAGCCTGAGAGAGAAACTGCTCCCTGTCTGTATCACCTTTTCTCCTTGAGTGCCCACTCAGCAACTCTTTTCAAATCTGTCCCTGCCCTGGGTCTTTTCTAGAGCCATTGCAGCAAGCCAATTTAATTACCATGAATGAACAGAAACCATAAAACTCCTGAAAATTTCCAAGAAAAGCTAAGGTAGTTGAAAAAAGAAGTACCAAATTTTTGCAGGCCTTTGGGCGCATGCAAACTGGAAGAATTTGCTAGGACTTTCCCTTCCCCGTGACCATCACCACCAAAATTTAAAATCCTGCCTCTGTAAGCATTAACCTGGTACCTTCCAGAAGCTGAATAAATTAACTATCTAATAGCACTTAGGTTAAGTGGTTTAATGTTTTCACCAGATCTTAATAGGCCTAGACAACAAGGACTAGGTGAAAATGAATGTGTATCTTCATTTCTTTCATGAGCCCTATTCTCTGTGGACTGGTTGTTTCTAAAACTACACACAAAAAGTTTTAACTGCATGAGTAATTTTTGTTTTGTGGTGTATTATTCACTTTCAATCATGCAACCAAAAATGACTTACTGGATGACAAGAGTATAGTATAAAGTTTCTAATACAATTCAATGGCTCTTAAGTAAAAACATGAACACCATCAACTGCAGTCATCCTGTGCAATGGCAGAAAACTGTCAAGCCCAATTACGTGACAATGCGAGAGAACTGTTTAGACAAGCTCCTTGCCAAGCCTTTCCATTGCTCATACAGTAGAGGATGCTTATGACAAAAACTCTAATGACATTAAATCAGTTTTCTGATTATTAAAACATGCTTTTCAAGTTAGTTCAACATAGCATTCTCTTTCCTAGTACATATACTAGGATAAACATTACAACAGTTATTCCTAAGATGAAGATCACAGAAGTCACTTGCCAGTTAATATTTGTGCATTCCACATGAAGCTAGAGAAAATTCTTAAGGCAAATTCACTACTGAAGAATGATTTGATAATGCAAAATACATGAGACACATGACCTCCACCTCCCAGTGGTGCGTCCTGTTTTATTAAGTGTTATCTACTTCTCGATATACTTGTTCAATTATAATCCTGAGAATATAATAGGTTTTAGAAAACTATTAGATTAACATTAGGTATATAGTAAGTGACCAAAAAAAAAGTTTGATGAATGAATAAATGGATGAATATATTCCAATTAATGTAGAAAATTTAGAACCATAACATATAAACCATATCTCACTTGCTTCAAAAATACTGCTACTAGTCTACTTGTTAATTACTCTCCTTAAGGCAATTTCTCGTTTCAAAAGGTTTTAAGGCATTTATTTTCCCAGCAATGAATCAAATGCTGGTTAAGCATCTGGACATTTCTACCATTTAGATATAGCATGTTTTTTCCCCAGTTCATAGATCTCATAAAAGGCAGAGGTTGTATAATCCTGCCACTGTTAAGTCATTGGCAAAGATAAAAACTCATGAGCTTCTTGTTTTTTTATCTCACATTCTGTTTCCTAGCCCAACCAGGTTTCATAATGAATATTTACATCAGCTGGTGCCTCAAATACTTTATTTTTAAAACACAAATGATTTGACCAATATCGCTACGATTCAGAAATGTTTTTCTCCCTGTTGGTCTCTGCCATGTAGTTCAATTAGATGTCTTCTCACTTTTTCACAAGTAGCCTGTTTTTGTAAAGGTATGAAAAACTTTGAAAAAGAACTATAAAACGTTTTCACTGTCAATAGAAAAATAAATGGATTGCTTGAGCCAGACACAGCTCCCCGTAGAGCTAACCTTTTGATCCTGGAATCCTTTCATGCACTTAAGTCTTCTCTAGAGTCAATGGGAGTGTTGTGTATGCAAGGGCAGCAGGATCAAGTTCAGTCTCTTCTTTAGTACTCTGTAGCCAAGTGGGATAGCCAGCTGTATCTGGTTTAGTTTAAAAAAAAAAAAAAACTTTCCTGATGCTTTGAAGTTTTTTGGGCAGTGTAATAATATCAGGATTTGTAGGAGGTTATTTTGCATAATCCTTAATAAGATATTCTTATGCTTCAAAAAGTTAGTGGGATAAGAGAAGCAAGAACCTCCAGTACTCATACAAAGTATTGTTTTAGAGTCCTGTGTAGAAATAACCCAAAGTACATTTCAGGAAGATGTATAATTTAGGACTGTCCAGGCAGGAATGCCTGATAGGTAGATTTCTACCCTGTTTTTAAAAGAAAAAGATCTGATATAATATCCCTCAAAAACGTATCCACAGAAAAAGCAGAATGGTGGTTGCCAGGAGCTGGGGGAAGGGAAGAATGGGGAGTTGTTTAATGGGTACGGAGTTTCAGTTTTGCAAGATGAAAAGAGGTCTGGAGATGGATGGTGTCAGTGACTGCACAACGACATGAATGTACTTAATGCCACTGACTATACACTCAAACATAGTTAAAATGATAAATTGTACATTATATATATTTAACCATGATTTTAAATATATATAAAACTAAACATTTTAAAGTATCCAAATGCTTACACTAGTCTGCATAAGCAAAATTGGAACTCTGTTAACTGGACAATTTCTGCATGGTTTGCAGTCATTTGTTCATTTTTTTTCCTTAAAATGAATACAAAATAAGGAACGCAAAGAAGTTTCTGGAGGATTCTACTATTTGTAAATGGATTTAGTATCTCTGTGACTAATCCAACCATTTCAATTAAAACAAAGCACTCTTTACTTTAAAATCCTTATCATCCTCATATCCCCACCACAAATACTCACAATGAGGCCAGAGGACTGAGCAAGGTGACTCTGCACTGCCAAGTGGAAAAGGGGACTAGAGAAGAAGTACAGGGTCATGTCACAGAAGTCATACATCTCTCCACTGGAAGCCAGTTCACTTTATTATTGCCAAGAAACTATATTCCATTTTCTGGTATTTTGAACTGTATATTAAGATTTAAACTAACTCAACTTTCTGTTTTTAAAAATAAGTATTTTATTATCACTTTGTGGAAGGATATGAAAACCCCAGTGATTTACTCATACTGGGAATCCAGCAGCAACTTAGGTCTAGAAAACAAGATGACATCAATAAATAAGTGATGGGAGGTTATGAATGACTTTCTCTCTGGTTAAATATACAAATACGCGCACACACACACACACACACACACACACACACACACACACACAAAGCATATGAAGCTAAAACAAAAGAAAGCGGAGTACTGTACTTAGCAGTTGGAAACAAAGTGTCATTTTAATATACATGAATAATCAACTAATTTTCCCCACTTTTTAGTATCCAGATGGTGGGTAACCTAATCTTTGCTTCAAACAGTGATTGCTTCTTTAACACATCTCTTAAAATTTTAGTATTGGTCCTCAAACAAAAAGACACTGAATTAAGAGGTAAAATCTCCAAATTTTCTACTTTGTTATTTCTGACAAATGAGATCTATGGCTCCACATGTTCACTTATCAGATACTCAATTGAAGAAAGTATTTTGTTACCTATTTGGAGTATATTTTAGTATTACAAAATTAAATGACTTCAGCAGGATAAAAACAAGTAGCTGGTGTTCAAGAGAAAACCATCAGACAATAGGTAATGTATAATGGCCAATAAGTATGCAGAGATATTTGGCTTTGTAATGTAATCAATGCAAATTAAACCAGTACAACATTGTTTTTTCTATCAGAATGACAAATTCTAAAAAATGACAACAATGAGAATGTAGGGAAGAATCTGTGGAACAGATGCCTTCGTGTATTGTTGATATAAGTGTACATTGGTTCAACTTGAGTATAAATTTAGCAACTCAGCAACTTTATCACTGTTAAACTGTTAAATATTTGTACTTTTTGACCTAGCAATTCTACTTCTAAGAAATTTCTTTAAACAGATCATTGTACCAGTGAACAAAAAAAGATGCAAAAAGATATTCACTGCAGTGTAATTTACAATAGTGAAAAATTGGAAATAAAACATGTCCATTAATAAAAGGCTGGTTAAGTAAATCATTGTTCATTCATTCATTGACTATTGATTGAAGGCCTAATGAGTACCAGACAGTATTCTATACTAATATACAAAGTGCATCAATTAAAATAATGATATAGATCTATAGTTATTAGTATGGGAAAGGTTACAAGATAGTCTGTGTAGTATTACCCCATTTATGTAAAAGTGTGTGTATTTACTTATATATATATATGTGAGTATATATACATTGAGAGACATCTGTAATGACAATCACCAATGTGTTATCATATTACCAGTGGTTATCTCTAGGACTCTTTTGTTGTTAATCTCTATACTTTTCTATATTGTTTAAATATTACTGCAAAAAAAACCATATCATTTTTATAATAAAAAAATACTAGGGGTATATTCATTCTGAAGGGATAAAAAGAGAACCATTGGTAAAATTTAATCACATTAATGTGTAGAAGAAAATACCAGACAGCCACAGAATTCCAGAAATCCAGCTGCAGTTCTAAGAAGACACAAGGATGAGGTAAATAGGGATGAAACACAACAGTTTCATAGAACTCAAGTGCACAATGCAGCTGAATGTACTCTACTAAACTAGAAATCCAGGCCAGCAAAGTCCCCAGAGACAGCAAAGCCTAAAAACTAATAACAATAAACATATTATACACAAGGCTTTTATAGAACTTGGATGTTTGTGTTGAAATGTTGGTCCTTTAACAGTTTATAATGTTGCTTTTTAACTCCATGTCATTACTTTTTCCTTTTAAAATGATTTGCCATGAACCCGCCCATCCCTTTAATTCTACAAGAGAGCTTTTAGTCTGAGCTAATGAGAAATGTATATATTGGTTTAAAAGTTAAAATAATCTGGGCTTTATCTGCTTTATGATTATCTTAGACAAAGTAACAAGTACATATCAATAGCACGATCATCCAAATTAATTCTCTTTTCTGCCATAATGAGTAGAATCTACAGGATGTGCATCATAAAGACAAAGAGAGAAACCATAACACAGATTGATATACCAGAATTCATTCTCTGATGAATCTACTGAATCTAAATACATTATACAAATAGCTAGCCAACCTGAATAAGAGAACAGAAACATAAAACCATATCAGATCTTTTAACTGTTAGGAATGAACATTCATAGATTTTTTTATGTTAAATACATGGAACTATTACTTAAAAATCTGGGTTTCCATTATGAAAGGTATACTAGTTTTTGTCATGTTGTTGTTTACTCTTTCTGGGTTACTTTACATTTTAATACCTTGTACTATGTATGCACCATAAAACATTAGCTTTTTGAAACCATTATAGAACTTCTGCTCCAGGTCCTTAAGATGAAGTCAAGACCCAGTAAGCAAACACCTTGCTTTCACGGTTTTTACAACAAAAATTGAAAATGAAACTTGAAGACATTTGGTTCAGTCAAACAGAACAAACAAAAAAGTCTGGGAGCTTTTTTTAGGCCAACTTTGAGTTCCGAACAAGTTTTCTTGACCACACAGAAGTCTTAAGAATAAGCGTGCAGAGGAGAACAGAAAATGGTGTACACGATAGAGGCTTTGTTCAACCCTCTTGCGACCAAATCAAAGCTGTGACATAAATACAGGGCAAACAGCAAGCAAAGTTGCCTGGGACCTAGAAGAATAGAAGCACTATAACTAGGGAGAGAAATAAGAAATCATTCTGCAACGGTAGGTGGTATGAAGGGGACAAAGACGCAAGTCTACCCAGGCCGTAACAACTGAGTGGGACAGAGGCTGAGGCAGCAACAGTGGTGGTCAGCAGCTGCAGATGCCTCTTAAAGGGGACGTGAGAGGAGAGGACTTTTACAGTGATGGACTCGGTCACTCTGAGCACTAGTGCCAGGTTTGCTGTATGGAGGAAACCAGGAACTTTCAGAGGGACACTGAGTTGTCAGAGTGAGGGCCAGAGTCTAGGATCCCTCCTGGATAGAAGTGCTGGCAGTATCCATTGTTCCTCTGTTGAGATCTCCCCGCTTCCAGTGTGTAGACACAGTGCTGCCATAGCCATGATCATCAAACTGTGTAACAGAGATTGATCCACCCAGAGGATTCCCTGAAACTCCACCTCTCCCAATTTTTGTCCCCACCCAAACCATATCCAGGTGTGTCCTTGGTGAGTCCCGTGCTCCTTGCTGAGCCAACTCCAAGACTCACACTGGTGGTAGCTGACCTCAGTTTCTGGCAGGGCCTCTTGAGGCAACTATAAGCAAAGCATCTGTGGATTGCTTGCTAAATCTTAAAAGATAGCCCCAGAGGGGCACAGGCTGGAGCTAAACTTGGCCTGCAACTGAACCCCTCTCAGGACTGTGCCACTGGACACCTATTACACAAAGCCATGGTAATAAGACCAAGAGACTTAGGAGCTTCACTGAGTACATAGAAACAGACATAGAAAGGCAGCCAGAATGGGAAGACAAAGAAGCAGAAACAATATAAGAGAATAGAACAGAGATCCACGAATAATGGAGTCAAGAAATCTAACAGATACAGAGTTCAAAATTTGGTTATAAAGATGCTCAATGAACTTGAGGGAAGAGTAGATGAACTCAGCGAGAACTTTAACAAAACGATAAAAAACATAAAAATGGAAATTGAAATTATAAATAGAACTAGTCAGATATGAAGAACACATCTGAGATGAAGAGTATATTAGAGGGAATCAACAGAATGGATAAAGAAGCTCAAACCGCTGATATAGATGGCTTTGCCAAAGATGCGCAGTCAGAATGGCAAGAAAAAATAAGCCAAGACTATTACAATGATTTTTAAAACCTATGGGACACAATTAAATGTAAAACTATACATGTCATAGGGATACCTGAAGGAAAACAAGAAGTTGAAGAGCTAGTTGAAGAAATAATAATGAAAAACTTCCCTAACCTAGTCAAGGAAATAGACATACAACCCCAGGAGGCTCAGAGAGTCTCAAGAAAGATGAACCCAAAGAGACCCTCACCAAGACGCATTATAATTAAAACGCCAAAGGTTAACTACAAGGAGAGAATCTTAAAAGCAACAAGAGAAAAGCAGTTAGTTACCTACAAGGGAGCACCCGTAATACTGGCAGCTGATTTCTTAAAAGAAACTATGCAGAACAGAAAGGCTTGGCATAAAATATCCAACATGATGAAAACCCAGGATCTGCAACCAAGAATACTTTTTTTTTTTTTTTTTAGCAAAGCTATCATTTAGAGTCCAAGGACAAATAAAGAGCTTCCCAGACAAAAATAAGCTAAAGGAATTTGTCAACACCAAGCCAGTATTACAGGCAATGTTGGAGAGACTTCTTTAAGAAGAAAAAACATGTATCAAAACCAGGAATGAAGAATGGCAACAACATTCCTATCAATAAGTACTTCAAATGGAAAAAAATTAAGTGCTCCAACCAAAAAACAGAGTGGCTGAATAGATAAGAAAACAAGACTCCCTATATATGCTGCCTACAAGAGACTCACTTCAGATTAAAAGACACACACAGACTAAAAGGAAGGGATGAAAAAAGATATTGCCTTGATGAATCTAGAGGGTATTGCACTGAATGAAATAAGTCAGATAAAGAGAAATATTGCATGATTTCACATACATGTGGAATCTAAAGAACAAAATAAACAACAACAAAAATGGAAATAAACTCATAGATACAGAGAGTATTTTGAGGGCTACTAGATGGGCGGGGTTGGGGGGTTGCAAAAACGAGCAAAGGGATTAAGAAGTACAAATGGATAGTTATAAAATAGACATGGAGATATAAAGTATAGCATAAGGAAAATAGTTAATGAAGTTAAATTAAATATTTAAGGGGGAAGAGAGGTACCCGATTTAGTGGGGTGATCACTCTGAGTTATATAGATTTCTAATCACTATGCTGTACAACTGAAACTAATGTTATTGTATAACAACTACAATTGAAAAAAACTCATTGAATTGTACAAAGTAAGTATGAGCAACTGTCTATTGTATTTCATTAAAGCTGGGGAGGGGGGAAGTAAGCTACCAGCACACAATAAGATTTTAGTGGGAGAAAAACAATGTCATACCACAAATGAATAAAAAATGGGTTAAAATAAAAAAGAACAAGTGTGTGCGTGCACATGTATAGAATTCTATCATGGACACATAAGATGCATCAAACAATCTAGCTTTGCTCCTTTCAAAATTGTTTCAAGGAATCAGGATAGCCTGTCAGTAGGTTTTTAAAAGATGAAAATATATTCTGCAATACATGACCTTTCTGATTAGTGAGAGGGCACAGCAGACCTGACCCATGCCATTGTTAGCAAAGCTGAGAGATTTATTGATTTAACTGAGTTACCTGAGCCAGAAATATCAGGCTCTGTCTGATTTCTCTCCCTTACTTCCTTATTTGTTATATTCTTTAGATGAAAAATCCAACTTCAAGCAGTCTGTTGGCATCCCTAAGAATAGATCAGGTTTTATAGATTTAAATATATTGCAAGAACAAAGACAATGTAGGAAGCCCTAAGATTATAAGACTGACCCATTAATTTTTTGTATGTTTAACAGCTTAATATGAATAGGTCCAGTTACTCCTATTGGGAAAGGAAAAAGGTAAGAGTTCAGGTTTCTGGGCTTTACATTAATAGTTCAAAGCTCGATAGCAGGGTGGGAGGCTGAGTGCAAGTCCCCTCCTTGCCTGCCAAAGCACGTCCTCACTGTGGTTGCTTCTTTATGAATCTTTGTTAATGGAGCATTAAAGGAAATGACTAAAAGAGAAAGAATACACCATATTCATTAGTTTGATGCTGCATAGTAAAATGTTACTTTCATTTTCTTTAATGACATTTTTGTAGAGTGATGTCAAAAGTAAAGTTTAAAACACAGTTTTAACCTCAAAATTTCTTAAAATAGTTGAAAGAAAATCTCTAGGCTGAAAAGTACAGTAGTATAATCTTTCATCTTAACTGTTCAGGAACAAAGTGTTTACATTGTGTATGTGTGTTTTCATAATCAGTATTGAATCAGTCACTCCTGGTGGTTCTATTGCAATAATCATGTTTGAAGCAACCAGGAATATTTCCTTAGCCAATATTTAAATTTTTAGTACTTAAAATGGAGTAAATATTATCAAATCTCTTAGGTTGTGTCTAAATTATAAAATAAATTTAAGTAAAAACAGAAAAGTTCAATTCGGTAGCAAATATTGTACAAAGAGCTTATTTAACAAAAATAACACTTGGTTGTTTTTAACGTGATTTTACTTAAATTCTTGTGGTAATATTTATAATCATATACTGACTATTGATGTGGCAATACAATTTTGAGATTAATAAGGCTAGAAAAATTCATCTATTGTGTTAAAAATAAATGGTGTAAGATTCTATCCATGTCTACAATCCAAATAGTTTATTAATGAGAACTAAATGGAATACTACACTTCTTCAGTGAAATATATTTCTGTATCTCAAAAGCTTAAAGGAACAGTTTTCATGAACACATAGAATCTGTATTGTCGCGTAAAAATGTATTTGAAGCCTTAATAAAGGAAGAAAAAAATTATGATGGTCCTTCACACTTCACAGACCTTACTCTTATTCACTCAAAATTCTTTGTAGGGGCCCTGTGTATGTTTTAGCCTGTGACAAGGCTGTAATCTTTACCTCCTTCGTACCCGTCCCATCCATTACTTCCCACCAAATAACAATTAGATACCAAGAGCCTGTGGCAAAGCAAACACTGGCTCAGTATCTGCTGAAACAATCGAAGGCATGAACTAACCTGGCACTTCTCCATACCTTGTCAAGCTGAGGTCCAGTTGGTTTGGTGTAGATGCCAAGGACCAGCAAAGGGCTTCTGTGGGTCACCTGGTTGTTTCTCCAGTGGCTTAGACAACGCTTCACTTACCTAAATCATTTCTTCCACATCAGTTTGTCTTATTGCCAAACATCTCCAGCAAAAGAGATTCCACAGTAACCATTCTGAAGCTTAACAAACCTCTTCCCTAAATCCAACCTCACTCCCTCCTGCTGAAGTTAAAGACCTTTTCCTTCTGTTTTCTCCTCAGCAGCAAGGAAAACAGCTGGTCACCAGTTTCTATATAATATCCCTTCATATTCTTGAAAAGTTTTATTAAACCACTCACCAGTTTCTCTCTTCCAAGCTGAATAATTCTAGCTCCTTGACCTACATAAGTACTATTTTTCCAACCTTTTGATCATTTTTTTTCCTTTGCTCTGTATTCTCTTCTTGCGCTAATGTATGTAATAGCCCTATACTACTGAAATGAAATCTGAGAGGCAGAGGCAGACTGGAGAGGGAGGTTTGAGCATTGCTACACAGGATCTAGGGATTGCAAGGTGGGGTGACAGAAAACTGGAGAAAGATATACTGGAGTTGAATTTATAAAGCCAAAATAGTCTTGGAAATGTAAGTCTTAGTCATTCTAAATTTACCACAATTTCTTGCAGAGTCATTATATTTTCAAGACTAGCACTGGATAACGTTACATTCAGCTGCAAGTTTTGTGAATGTCAGTCTTACCCAGCACTTGGAAAATGTGTCGTCCAAGGCACCTTCAGTACAATTTCAGACAATAAAACAACTAGATGATATCAGTGGGCTCAGAAATATGCAAATTTCCAGTAACTCATTAGCTAATAAAAGCTGAATGCAAATGTTACAATCACACACCAAGATATATAGTTTGACTCTATCCCAATTTTTCATCAAGACACCGAGCTTAATCAATGCCTGAGATGAACATTTCTTGTCCTGAGATGGTCAGATGTGCGTGCAGTTTTGATCTAAATCTCAGGTGGCAGAAAGTCCTGAAAATGTCAAGGTGTTCCTTAGAACACCCTGGGATCCTGTGCTTCAAAAAATGTGCCCCAGACTACACACCAAGAGTTTTCTTTACAATTATTTTCTTCCAATTTTTATTAAATAAGAATCCAAGAATAAATGCATTCAGATGTATGAAGTTGCTTCTTACTTTTGATTATGACAGGATACCTTTAAAAAGAAGAAAGAAAAATGGTTTTCTCAAAATTAAAGATGAAACCTTCTCTACTTTGTGGCCTTGATAAGGTTAAATACTGATTAGATACACTTTGGCAAGATGCCTTTCTATCATGCCAATTTTGACAAAGACAAAGTGGGGTGCTTTACAAGTTCTTGTTTCTCAAGTACCACATTTCTGCCTCAGAACTTTTTATTTCTTAGGTCAAAATTTTCTCCAAAAACATATGTGGTTCAGTTTTTATTTCCCAACTGGTCAAATTCTAGTCTTAAGGATCAAGGCAGAGTATCTTAATAGTTATATGCATGTTCCTGCATATATCTGTGAATTGTGTATGTGAAAGTGTATTTGAAATGTGTCTTTAATTTACCATCCTATTGTGTGGACAAGTTGGTTTTCACTGATTGAAAAGATATTGAGCTACTTATCAAAAGCAAATTGCTGCCATCTGTAAAGTAAATGACTAAAGATATTAGTACCATAATGAAATTCAGAATCAAGATCGATGAGGAGGGGGATACTTTTAATATGCAAAATTTGCTTTCCCACCCTCACCCCACCCCCACCCAACCTTTGCACAGTGAAAGAAGGTCCAGGCAGCAATAACTGCAAAGATAGGCCCTTGCCTCCTGCTGTGAAGCCAAAGGTGAAATTCTTGACAGTCTGGGCATTTGCATTGTGATGCAAAATACAGGGTGCCAAATGTAGAGTGGGCTCCTTTTAAGTGTATCTTACAGCCTGACTCCCCTGACCACCTACCACTGTAAATTTAAGTGGGTCGCACAGGACCTGGCATATCATCATAGTCAATACATATTTGTTGAATAAACAAGTGAAGAAAAAAGGTCATAGATTTCAGATCTTGTCTTATTGGTACCAACATTTTGGTATAGCAGAAGAAAGTCAGGCAAAGAGGAAGACAGGCCTGTCTATATGACATAAACCGAATTTGGTGGTCAAGTATTCTTTTTATCCAGTTGCATTTTGACCACCTGCTTTCATGAAGAATCATGGAATGTTAGGACACTAAACTGAATTGCTCGGTTATACTGCTGTTTATTAGATGCGTGTATTGTCATGACCGACCTTACCTGCCCAGAGTAATCCTGGCAATTAATTAATTCAGGGCCAGGAATCAAATGCAAGCATCCTGGCTTAGGGTCGAACCTGCTCCCCATTACACCACAATCTCAATTTCGTTGTGACTATGTATTGCAACATTCCACTGTCATAAACTGGACTCCACAGTGGAGTGCTATATTAAAATGGCGTTGGCTATATTTCAGAACATCGCCTACTCAAGACCTCTCATTCCTAGAAAAAAGGCTTAACAATAACTGCAGTGTATTTCCAGAGTGACAAAATCTAAAGATCGGGAAAACATTCAACTAAAATGTAACACAGGATTTTCCATCATGATTGAATAAAACTGTGGTTTGCTCTTAATTGTCACAGTTGACTAAAATTAAAGTGCTAAAGTATATTATTCAATGCAGATAAAATGATTGCCTTTATTGTTATATACTTAAGAGAAAGCTTTGAACCTTGGTTATTTTAAACTCCAATGTAATTAAATTGCCACTATTACACTGAATCTCCATTTGGTCCCCTTGTCTTCCTCCAACAATGACCCTTCTCCTTGGATAAGGGGCCCTATCCACCAATCTTGGGCTCTCTTGCCTTCTCCCACAAACGAAGATTTTTAGACACTCAATCAAATCAGACTGTAGTTACTGTAATATAAATAATAATATCATTTAATAGGTTATTATTCTCAAAGGATTTTATATTTTAATAGCAAAGGGAATCTAAGCCAGCCAGTTTCAAAATCTAAAGGAAGAAATATATAAATTATTAATTTATGAGTTAATCATACTAAATAAAAATAGAAATATATTATAGTTAAACCTAAAATTCCCAAGAATCCTTTACAAAATCTCACCAGAGGAATAAAAATGATCAAGGTTCCAGAATATCTGAATTACTTTTTTCCCCTATACTTTGAAAGGAATGACCTGAAATAAAAATTTAGGTAAAAATTGGTGAGGCAAGGATGAAAATTGTGCCTTAAAGTTGACTGGTTAAGAGTTGGAAAAAGGAAAGACAGAGCTTTTCATACGTGGCCTGAAGGACTATAAACCAGGTTGAACTTTCTGTAGTAAAACTGGTAATTCCTACCAAAAGGCACATGTATATAGCATTTGACTATATACATTTTACATTCAGGATTTATCTTAGGAAAATAATCAAAGTTGCACCCAAAGATGTGGATATGAAATATTTATGCAACATTTTTAAAAGCAAAATAAAATCATTTCATATCAACTGCAATGTCCAATAAGAAGAGATTAAATAACTGTGGTACCCACAGATCAAATCACTGTGAAGCCAGTATGAAGAGGAAATTCTGGCTGTATATAATGACTAGAAAATACCCATCTCATGATGCTGCCTGAAAAATCAGAAAGTATAAAGTGGCATGAGTGAATAAATCACACTTTTTAAAAAATAGCCATAAGAATATACGCCAAGCTTAACTGGAGTTATCGCTAAAGAATATGACTAAGAGTGAGTTGGCAGAATGTAGAGACAGAGAAAGCTTAATTTTCTGCTTTATAAAACTAGTTATTACCTACATCATTATACCTACTAGGTATCTGTTTAATAGTTTAAAAACAAAAAGTAAAAAGCTTTAAACAATGATGTTTCAGAATAAGGACACAGAAAGTAACTCACAATGTTTTCTCAAGTGAGAAAGAAAAATAAGATACAAAATAGTACAAATAATATGACCTCAACTTTGTAGAAATCACATATGGCATAGAATATAAGAGAAATACAAAGATCCAAAAGAAATGAAAACATCAAAATATTACTGGTTAGTTCTGAGTGGTGAAATTTAAATTAAAAATTTTTTTAATTTATAAATTTTCTGCTCTGAACTTAGATTACTAGCATAACAGAGAAAAACAAATATTATTCTTAATATATGTAAAATTTTAAACTGTTTTTCAGTAATTTAATGGTATTGCTTTTCTAATCTAATACTTAACACCTCTGCCAACATTTACATTCATTTTAAACGTTAAGCAGTGTTACTCTGAAGCTTGAGATGTCAAATTTCAACAGATGAGTATCCTTTTAGCTATGATGTGCATGTTCTACTAAAGAATTAAAATGTTAAATAAAAGAAGGGAACTAAAGTAGCAGATCAACACCACTGACGAAACTGAGGTCTAAAAAGTTAAAATGGTTTTATAAAAGCGCAAATCTTTTCATTTCACAGAAGAATTCAGATGCGAAATGATTCTCCCAGTCCAGTATTTTTCCATGACACGACGCTGCAATGTTTTCAATGAGAATCATTGAAACTACAACAAAAATAGTACTTTAAGAAATGTACAATGAAATGGCAAATGGACAAACTTTGTATGTAGCTTCATGGAGAATTGTTAAAATACCAATTCCCACTCTCAAAATGCCATTGGCCTTTCTGATAATTCTATCTAGAGAAATGATTAGGTTTGACCGAGAAGAATATTTAAGAAAGCTTTATTTTTATTTTAATAATAATGCAATTCAAAGCTTAAATAAAAACATCTGGTTTCACTTTCTTTACTGATTATGATAGCTAGAGATTCTAAGACATCAAGCATGACTCTGTCACTTATTTGATATGCAAATATATTTCTTGGCCTGAGTGTAAATCTTATACTTTCAATTGTGCCCCTTGCAGCTATTTATTTTTTATATTCCCTCTTTGCTCAAAAAAAAAAAAAAAAAAAAAAAAGAAAGAAAGAAAGAAAAAAAAGCTTTAAGTATAGTTAGTCATTAATAAATGCATCCTTCCTGCAAAATGTCTCCAGGCACAATTACCTCCAAAAAAGTAGACCTCAATTAATTAGAATCTAGATCACTGGGATAATTACCAATTCTGCTTTTTTCCACCCTTCCCCAAAGGTTGTAACCCAGACCCAAGGATAAAAGGCCAAATAGGGGGAGGAGGGACCAGGGAAGGGGCAACCACATGGAAGAGGGATCAATTTCTACAGCAGCTATAAAGCAGATTCATTTATTATGAGCCAGGTACTGTGCTAAGTGATATTCAAAGATTACCAGAGTCAAATGGGAAAGCTGTGAGTTGTTCCCAATAGGATCAGACCCCCAGAATTATCCTCACACTGCCTGGCTCACCGAACACCGTCTACACATAAACACTCAAAACAAACCAAAACATCCATAGCTCTCAGCCCTCTCATTAATCAAATAAGATTGATAAACAGAGTATAAGACACTTTCCCCTTGCTAATGCTTTGGTTCTGCGTATTTCAAAGCCAAACAGGTAATTCTAGATATTAAACATAAACTACTTTGGGACTTGTTGCAGCACATCCTGATACTTCAAAGGGCTTAGGTCTATCTTTTCCTCACAGGGTATCTTCTCCTCATAGGGATGTGTGCATATATTCACTGACATTTATAAGGTATTGGAGTGTGGCTGTATATTCACTCATGTCAGGCAACGGAGGACTGGGAGGCCTCTCACCCTCAGTTTCTATTTCACCAAACCTAGATATAAAGTTGATAATTCCATCTGAACCAGAAAGAGACACTGAAAGAGAGAATCCAGGTAATGGGGTACAAAAATTACCTTTCCACAGTCAAGTAACATAGTCTAACTTTAAGATATTTCTATATTTGAGGTGGAGGAGGCAAAATCCAGAATATTCTTTAATTTATTTAAGCAAGCAGAGACTAAATCAATGCAAAGAAGAAATAACCCTAAAATAGCAATTAATTACAGCTTAACTTTTTTAATAGAAATAAGTAAACTAGCCAGTTCATATAGCTAGAATTCTTAAAAATGTGTTCTAGAACATACTTTTATGAGATGAGGGCAAATGAACAGCATTCAAACTGGCAGCAGGATATTCGAATAGGCAACTGCCTGGTTACAACATTAAATTTGTATCTATTAAGCCCAATTCCCACACATTCATGTCTAGTGCTGCATATTAACAATTGTTGTTTATAACCTATTGAAGTTCACAGTAGTAACTGTAATGTCCTAAAATACCTAAATAAATCAACTAGATTAAATTCTATTTAGTATAGTCATACTAAACAATTTATCTCATATCTTTCTTCATGTTTTAATTAACTGTAAACTGGCAAGCCACATGTGATAATGCAGTCCAATTAGACCAATCCTGAACTTTTAAAACCACACCTATTTTACTTACCACAAATACAAGTAAAGCAGAAAAAGAGGCAGAACCACACTGACCATCCAGGAAGCAATAAATGCTCCATTGTCTCATCATTTGATATTATATATTAAATGATGTAAATATGTCCAAGATCTCAAATCCCTAAATAGTCATAAAGTATTTTCCAAGTGCAGAAATCAAGTTGGTTTCTCTCACTCTAGCTTCCTGAATATTCTGACCACTGCCCTCCAGCACACATGCATGTTCTCCATTTGGGACCCTGCAGGGTAAAGGGGAGAAAGGAGAAAGAAAGAGAAGTTGCACATCTTCTGAAATTGGAAAGAGGAATTAAGTTCTGAAAAAGAGAAAGAGAATGACATTTTTTCTTAATTCAAGTATTGAGTGAATATTGTTGCTTAATTACTTTTTGAAAGATACTCTAGATCTTCTTAACCATTTATATCTTTATTTAACTTCTAAGAAGTGAACCTATAATGTAATCAAACTTGTTCCACATGCAAAAACACTTTGCTCCTCACACCTGACAACACCCCTCCCTGCTACCTCACCACAGGAAAGTCATAGCTTGAGTGATAGGGCCTTACCTCATGTCCTTAAATACCAAGCATCCTAAATGTTAAAATGAGGAGCCTAACACTGCTGAACTGGGAAAAACACGAAGTGGAAATTTATCCCCCTTGGAAAAATAAGTAAAATATATGTTAAGGAAATGGGTAATTCAGGGAACTAGAGTATTTAAATAAATTCCCAGATGTTTGTGCTGCAGTCTGAACTTTTTAAAAAGGAAATAGTTTTTCATTACTTCATGAATCCTCTCTCATTGTGAAGATGATTTCAAAGCCTCTAGCATTCAAAAGAGAAAGCCTGTTCTCAGACTTGTCAGATTCCCACTGTGTCTCAGGCACCATGAATGTTCCAAGAACCATGAAAAATGTTCAGGCATGAAAAACATGTCAATTTTGACCTCTCAACCTTTGAGTCTGTTTTTATGTAATTTACTATGAAGAAGGATTTATGAAGCTCAGAAAAAATCACATTTCATAATTCCCCAATCAATATTTCAAAACAACTAGCCAACAGTCATTTTAACATTAACAGCATGGATAACATGGCCATAAATCCCCACACCTACTCCTAGACATCACACACCTTTACTGGGAAGCTCTACCTGTGCCAATGCCAGTGAATGTGGTCAAAAATTAAGTAGAAAACGTCTGAATGTGCACACTCAGCTTCATGATTTTCACTCAAAAAAAAATTCTCAAACAATTTTCACCCAATTTGGCTTACCTTTCTTGCCTATAAATTTCAATACTGCCAAGTTATAAGTTAAAGATTCTGCCAGTTTCTCAGTTCTGTAAGCAAAGAAAAGAAAGTCAGTGTACTTTTCCTAAACAGGTAAAGTGTGTGTATGTATATACATTGAGCTCACCCATGGTTATAGCAGTATCCTATAACAACATATGGAACTCATTCAAAATTTCCAAAATAACACACATATACACACGCATTCTTTGTATACAGATCATCGTTTTTAAAAAATGTCAAACCCAGATTGAACTGAGAGGGTCTAGGAGAGATAGTGTTTGCTATTATCCACAGTCATTGTTGCTGTACTGTAGGCAGAACAAGTTACCATCTTTCTAGACCTTTATTCTAATGTGACTCATATCACAAATGTGGTCAAGTGACTAGTTTCGGCCTCCACACAAATAAATTTACTTCTAGAAAAGTCCCCAAAGCAATTATAACCAAAGACAGACTCAGTTCAGAAGTGGTGGTGGTCATGGCGGCAGAGGTTCTTCTAGGGTAACGTTTCATTTAGACCCAAGGATGAGGCTCTGAACTCAAGAAGGAAACATGCAGAGTGCCCCGAGGGCCTTAAGAGCAGCAGCCACGGAGCTAGCTAAACAACCTTCCTCAGACTTTGCTGCTTAAGAAAAATATTTTTTTTTTTTTTGCTTTTTGATTCCCTCTCCTTTGGCAATCAACGGCTTGTTCACTTTATCTGTTGAAAAATGAAATATTGAGATATACTTTTAATTGTAACTTCTGGAAAATAGCTACAATAGCGAGGCCTTTAATACTCTCTCTTGCTTCCCAAAGCTAAGAAAGCGGTGTGCTCACTGTCAGATAACCAATGCTGTCATCAGAGCCAGGATGTCATTGCGGATGAAAAGTGGACGTCTGTCATGGGAAACGAGACCTTGACTATGTTGGCAGGAGTCACCTCTGCACAAACATTCCAGAAAGCAATTGGCCATAAGTGTCGAAAGCCTTTAAAAATTCATGTAACATAAATAAGACACAGATACATACACAACGATTAAAGCATCTCAATGTCCCACTATTTATAATAGTGAAAAAATGAAAAATACCCATTCAACAATAAGAAAATCTATTTGTCAAAACATGGTACATTCTTCCATAGGTTATGATGTAGAAATTTAAAAATCATGTTAAAGAACAGTATTTAAAAACATAGGAAATACTCATGTACATCATTTAGTGATACAAGTTAAAACATTAGGATGGGATCCTAATTTGGAAAAATACTACTATATAAAGATGTGACTAGAGTGATAGATACCAGTAACAGCATTATCTCAGGAAAAGTAATTTTATTTCCCTCTTTGTGATTTACTATATTTTCCAAAATTTTGTAATAAAAATACTATTGTTGTAATTGGGTAAAAACTAAATATCTCTAAAAGTAATCATGTATAATTTTTACAAAGGAATGGTTTCCTTACTTCCTTTTTACTCTATCCTCACCTACCCCCAAAAAGCAACCTGAATTTTTCCAGTTTTCCTCATTTCAACTGGGTTCTTTTCCTGATTAAGTCAGGTAGAAATAGTCCTAGAAGAAATGGGACAATAAAAGCTTTGTAGCTTCACATTCAAATAAGGCAAGTAAAGACCATGAGTGGCTAAGAGAATTTGGTGATAAAAATGAGTCACTAAATAAATTATTTACCTTAGTCTTTACGGCTAAAAATATTAGCAGGGTTTTTGTTCCTCAATTATATTTTAAAGCAGAAATGACGGCATTTCACTCATTTATTCATTCAGTCACTGTGTTAGTCAGTGTGAATGCTATAACTGAATACCACAGACTGGGTTACTTATAAACAACAGAAATTTATTTCTCACAGTTTTGGAGACTGGGAAGTCCAAGATCCTGACACCAGCAAATTCAGGATCTAGTGAATATCCACTTCCCAGTTCATAGACAGAAAGAAGTCTTTTCACTGTGTCCTTATATGGTGGAAGGGGCAAAGGAGCTCTCTGGACTCTCTTTTATAAGGGCACTAATAATACCATACATGAGGGTTCCACCCTCATAATCTATCACCTCCCAAAGACCCCACCTCCAAACACCACCGTACTGGGGATTAGGATTCAACATATGAACTTGGGGGCATGAGGAGGTATAAACATTCAGTCCACTGCAGTCATCAAATACTGTGCACCTGTTATGTGCCTACATGAAGCCAGGCCTGGAACATAAAAAAGGCAAGCCTAGTCCTCAGCCCAAGTCCCTCACAGGCTTCATGGTGGTTTTCAGTGTACCCACCTCTGCTTCATCTACCCTCTTTTCAGCCACAGCAGTTCTTTTTTTATATGTCAGCTTTTCATTAAAGTTTCATATGAATAAAAGATTCTTTGGCTTAAAAAAAGAAAAGAGAATGTTTGGAACTCTCTGCTCAACTCTTACTTAAATAACTAAATGCTCTGGAATTGAGTGGTATCCACTTAAAATTTTAAATGGACTCATGTATTAGCCAAAATGTTCTCCCACTCCATATAATGCAACAATTTATGTCATTTATATCTGCTTTGAAGATTTCCCGTCAGTTTTTTTCATCCTTTAGCACACCAAATTCCCTAAGTGTGCTTGGATTCTTAACCTCTGCTGGTAGAGTATAACCACATCCCTGTCCACACCTTCAAAAGCTTTTTCCAAAATTCTGGTCTAGACAGGCTTCATAAGAACTATTGGGGAACTTGTTCAAAATGGAGAGTCAGGCTCCACCTCCAGAAAATCTGACTCTGAAAGAGTGAAGTGGAATTCTGTTTTTAGCAAGCCTCCCAGATGTCTTTTAGCTTAACAAATACTTGTAGGAGACAAAGCTTCTGCCTGGGAGAGGGAAGCTCAGAATGTTGTTAGATCTCAAGAGACCTTGAGCATCTATTATGGTACTCTTTTATAATTTCCCTGTTTATATGTCTCTTACACCCACTTTTGGATAAGGAATTTGCCTTAATTTCTGTATCTACAGGCTCAGTGCAATTCTACTGTGTCGACAAATATTTGGTGTTAATTAATAAAACAAAAGACCATAATAATTTATCAAATTCTGCCTATTGAATTCATTTTCTTCCTATCAATAAATTATTAAAATAAACCTTAGAACTAATATGCTTTTTCTCCTGTAAGATTAAATTAAGCTAAACTATTAAGAACTGCTTTTTTTTTTAACTTTTTACACTGCTTTTGTGTTTTAAGAGTGCTCCATGAGTTAAACAGGATAAGAATCACTATACAGCTGCTTAGTTGAGGAAAGAGGCCAAGGAGATATAAAAGGACTAGCAAGTACTCACAATTTTTAGTATTTGCATATTTGAGAATGCAGTGTAGCATAGTGAAAAAGCAGTCTTTACTGCTGGGTTTGAATTGGAGCTCTGCCATTTACTAGCTGTGTGATCTTGAACAAATTGTTTAAATTTTCTGAGCCTCTCTTTTTGTGCTGTACTATATATATAGGGACAGACAGTAGGCTTGTTTGAAGGATTAAATGAGTCTAGGACAGTATCTGGCATATACTAGGAGCTGAGCAAATGTTGTTTTCCTTTCTTCCTTCCTGATAAACTCTCTACAGCAAGGACTCATTGTCTTGATCGATGTTATATCCTCAGCATGCAGCACAGTACCTGACAGGAAGTATGTGCTCAATAGATATTTATTGAATTGAGTGATTATTGTAATCCTAGAATTTAAAAAATATTTTCCTTTTACCTATCAAATGTTATCTGTAAAATCATATTTCCATAATCACAAACTCCAGGTGGCCTACATACTAATGACAAGCCATCTTTAGTCAAAACTCAGGGAAAGTGACCTAAAGGCTACAAATTAGAAGGCAAACATTGATATTTACATTTAAATGTAAGACTATACACACATTTCTCTATATAGTAAAACAAACTTGTGGAAATTATGGATAACTTTTTTTCCTTTGGGTTTATTTTCTAGAACATATATAATAAACATGTAGTGGTTTATTATTAAGAACTAACATATAAGCATCTTGTTATTTTGAAATTTTCTAGTAACTAGAAGGTGGTAAAGAGAAATTAGTCACATTGTGTGAATCCGATTTGTATAAAACATTCCTGATGTTCTACTTATTATGATCTCTTAATTTTTATATTGGCAACCCTAAAATATAATTTATAGGGATACTATAAGTTTAACCAGCCCTATTTTTTCCAAAGGAATTTAAAGCCCTCAAATATGAATTATCTTAACATGATTTTCCTTTTTAGGATCATCACCCTGTAGGTCGAGAAGAGACGCCATGAGAAGAGTGAAGAGAACACAGACTCAGAATCAGATAGTTCTGCCACTTACCCACCAACTGACCTTGCATAAACTCATTGAGCCTCAGTTTCCTAATCTAAAAAACAGTCATAAAAACCACTTCATGGAGTTGTTATGAAGCTTTGAAAAGGCAATATATGTGAAGTGCCTATGAAATATAGCGGGCACTCACTGAATCGTTCCCTCCTGCCCTACTGACAATGCTACAAAGGGATTCAGTAGCTCCAATTCAAGAGTTTTAATTTTTAAAAAGGTATCACATCTAGGTATTTTCATAATTAACAACTGTGATATCAAAGTAACTTTTTAAAGCCTAGTTAGTTGCAAGGCCTTTTTTGTCTCTCTAGAGCTGTTATTAGCTTATAGCTGTCCCGAGACTGGCCAGTGTGAAGGCTGCAACATTTCCAAAGAGGATAAGGGCTGTGTCAACCACAAAGCTTTCTCTTTCTGATGAATATTCTCTCAGATTTCCCCACGGGACTTCCCAGAGCTACACCCTGAGCTAATGTTCCACTCCAAAAACCTGGTTTTCTGAAAGTTTAAAGCCTGCCCTGTCTGCTGCCCTTTAAATTCCAGGGATGTTGAACATCCTGTATTTAGTTCTCGGTATCTTCCACCAGATTGTAAACTCCGTGAGGACAGGAGAGAGTATCTTCTTCACTATCTAAGGTTTAATATCAAGTACAATCCTCCAATTGCAATATTTTCACAATTTTATGCTAGATGGGTTCTCTTAAAATTAGTTTTTAGGTTTTTTTTTTCCTTCGAGATCTGAATTCTTAACCATGTACATAGAACAGGGATAGTCATATTTTATTTATTTGTAAGTGCCTCAGTGGGTGGTGGCACGGAAATAGCAGCCTTCTAAATAAAATGAAAGTAAATCCTT
The DNA here is from genome assembly GCA_003508835.1 of Eonycteris spelaea. NCBI lineage: Eukaryota > Metazoa > Chordata > Mammalia > Chiroptera > Pteropodidae > Eonycteris > Eonycteris spelaea. Next base: position 3,145,003 of record PUFA01000183.1, read on the forward strand.
CAAATCTTAACACCAGAAGGAAAACCTAGGGGACATCTGATCTAGTGCAGCACAGCAGCCCCCTCTGCTTCATTTCCTGTCTTCCCACCATGAAGGCCCCATAATGTACCGCTCACCCTTTAAACTCCCCTCTTGGGTCCAAGCTAATCACTTGAGGCTGTTTCTCTACTCCTTTGCCCTGTCCTCTCCCCTCTATGTTCCAGAGGTGTTGAACTTCTTGTAAATAACCCTAAATACCATGCTCATGTCACCATACTTTAATTGCCAGTTTTTTGTTTTTCTCTATGAAAAAATTGGACGTAAGCTCTGTGAGGACAGAAACTGACTTATTCACTATCCTATTCCTGTGCCTGGCATACAGAAGGTTCTCAATAAATACCTGCTATCTGAATGACTCCCTTTTCAAAAACACTTGACTAAAGAGTAAACAGAAAACAAATAGGAAAGAACCTTAAAATACAAGGAACTCTGCCAGGAAAAGACAGATTTCCAATCCTAGCTTGCTCTCTGGTAGCTCAGGCCTTGTCCCATCCACTTTAGATTGGGCATATCCACCCTGTCTTCTAAATAAAGGCAGTAAAACTCCCAGCCCTCTTCTTCACAGGGAGAGAGCTATTCTAACCACCCTCAGCCGCTGGCACATACTCAGGTCCTGTCTCATCGTCCTTTACGTGCTCCCTGCAGTCCCTCTCAAGTCTGCCAGGTAGGCCTCTCAACCGGCTTTGAGACTAGTCGTGCAAGGAAGCCCACCTCCCCAGCAAAATGCAGGACCTCCCCCTGACAGGCCCAGGAGTGCCAGGAACGTGCAAGTCTCAAGAAAGAAGAACATACCGAAATAGGGGTTAAATCCTTCACAGGCCTGTAACTCACCTTTTGTTGGTGTGACCAGTTCACTTGAGGGAAAGAAGACAGTTCCAAATTCACTTCTACAATCAAAAATATCGACAGGATCTTAAGAAAGCAGTCAGCCTGAGTTCACTGATTACTGATTGGGGAAACTCGTGTAATTCTTTTTGGTGGAAGAAGAAACCTGATTCTGGGCTAACCGCTTGCCAGGAGCTACTGGGGCCTGGAAATACCCTTGTGAATTCTCTGTGTCTAGGCCGGTGCCTGGGGATTCCCTGCCATTAGGCCCTCTGCGAAGGCTCTCTCTGAGAGCTAGGTCGGCCTCAACTGGACGACCCGTGGCCCACTGTGCCCAGCACCCTGGAGGCGGACGCCGCTGCGCCGCCTTAGCTGGAAGAGCAGCCGGGGCGCTCAGGCCAGGCCCAGCTTCGCTTCTCAGGGCTATCCGCCTCCTGCACCCCTCACCCCGACTGTTTCCGCTGACCGGCGGAGACATGCACTATCCACGAGGAGAACAGAACGGAGAGCTCCTGCCCTCCCCTTCTCCCTGCCCCGTCAGACTTGCCTGCGCTACGAAGCTCGAAAAGCGATTCCCCCTGCGCGCCCCTCGCTCCAGGCCAAACCTGGAAGCGTCTCTAACTTCGCTGCTGCGCCGGAGTCCGAGTGGGCTGCCCTCGGCCGCTGCTCCCCGTACCCCTGGCTCGGCGCACGACGCCGTCCTCGTCGCCCCCAATGAAGTGTGCCCCTTGGTGCGAGGCCCGGTGGGACATCAGGGGTCCTGGGAGCCGCGGCCCGCCACGAGCCCTGGACATCCAGATGGAGAACCCTGGAGTTATTCCCGGGCGGCGGGAGTGGGGTGGAGGATGCGGGCTTACTCCAGGTCTCGCTTTGTAAAAATAATAACACGGTAAGGGCGCACCGATGCCAGGCCTCCACGGAAGGCTGGCGAGTGATTCCGCGAGCCCTTCAGGCGTGGCGTCCACTTTGCGCAAAGTAGAGCAATCCCTAACTTTTGCGCCCGGGGAAGGATCTTGAACGGGTGCGGGGCTGAGCCCCAGATAGCAATCCCGAGCCGGACTTGGATTTTGTTTTTGTCAATTTTGACGGCCGTCCACGGCTCTGAACTTACTGTGACCCCCGCACGTCGCCTCGGGCTCTGCGCGAGCTGGAACCAGTGCAGGACTCAGAAGGATTCACACTCGCACCCGGGGCTCGCAGACCACTAGAGTGGAGGGCAGGGAAATATCTGTCTATGTTCATGTATGGTGTATTTTTCTAGAACAAGCTAAAAGACCTCAAAAGAGCAAAGTCCTGGCCCGAAGCCACGACGGCGCCCCTCGGTCTCTCCATAGATTACCCGAAGGGCACTTGTCTGTGGAGAATATTGGCGCCCTCAGTTTTCCTCATGCCCGGCGCGGCAACCCTGGGTGTCGCGCTCAAGACGCGCGCACTGTGCCCACGCTCGCCCGCCTACTGAGAAGGTGCCACTGCTTCCCCGCTCACCCCACAAGGCAGCCGGGCTCCAGGAGGCTGAGACCTGAGGCACGGCGGCCGAGGTCACCTGCCGCGACCAGCCTCGTCACTTAGGAGAAAAAGCAAAAGGGCTGCGCAGAACATTTATTAAATTCTTAACAATTTGAGGCAGGAAAACCTGTAAGCAGAGGCGAACTGCGGGAATTCTCTTATTTAAAGAACTGCACAGTTACCAGGAAATTCACTACGACTTGACTGTTTACACCCAGAGAATGGGTCCCAAAGAAAAGGCGCCCGGACCAGGTGACCTAGAGGATCCGCAAAGCCGCTCCCGGCGCCTCTCTTCTAGAGACTCTGCAACCAGGGCAGGAGGAGCAGGCAGGTGGGTTTTCTCCATCCGTGAGTGCTACAATCTCATTCTCTATTTTCTCATTTTATTTTTTAAAAGAAAAAAAAATGAACACAACTCTCAAAAGTGGATAGGTGAACAGTGCCCAGATAAAATTTGCGCTATGAAGAATATTAAGGTTGAGAGAGATCGGTTTGTGGGTGAAGGTTGCGCTAGCAGAAACGCGGGAAGTGAGCAGAAGCCCACAATTTTCGTTTTTACTGTAGAGATCGGTAAACGAAATCAAATGGTAATAGCTGCCTCTTACAGCCACTGAAAAGTTTGAAATAATTTAATGTGTTTCGGATTTATATGTGTGTAATCACCATACCTTTTATTTTGTCTAGCTATTTCCATTAAGTTTTAATAAGCCATTAAAATTCCCTGGATACATTTTGTGGGTTTTTTTTTTTTTTCAAGTGAGTGGAGATTACATGAACCAGAAGCAAAATTTGAGAATAATTTCCTTAGCCACTGGGAAGTCTGTATCCCCTGCCAAACTATCCAAAAATGGGAAAAAGAAATGCAGAGAGGGAGACTAAATATTCATTGAGTACCTACTATGTGTAGCCACCCTGATAGGGCTAGCTGTACACATTTTATTTCATATAAATAACTTTATCAATAAGAACTCTTTTGTAAAAGACCAAAACTTCCTTCTTTTGCATCCGGATTTCAGATAGATAGCGTCCATAACTTTATTTTATTCTCAAGAATTTCGTTTTTATTACTTCCTTCTTCGAAGTGACATAATTGCTAGTGTTAATGGTGAGATCGGTTTTGGTTAGCTGATTATATTTAGTGTTAATCCCGTCTGTGGGGGGAAAAAAGTGAAGGTGAGCCAGCACATGCTGAATTCCTCCTCTTTAGGTCCCTATAAAAATAAAGACATCCCGAACGGCTCGAGAGGAGAAGGAACTTGTAACTTGGAAGAGAGCAACGTCACTGAACGCTGTGTGAAAGAAAAGAACATTTCCATCGCTGTGGATCACAGGAACCGAAAACATGACCCGTTTTGTGAGGGCTATGCAAACACTGTGGCTTATAGTGACTATTGATAAAGACTAGCGGTCACATGTGTTACAATGCGTACGATGGAATTAAGTACCCGGAGCTTTAAAAAAAAAATGTGAAAGGAGTTGATAACCAGATGACGTGAGAAAGGAGAGGAGTCCAATATACCCAGGAGCTCCGACAGGCAGGTAAATCATCAAAAATTCAGTTCCTGCAACTAATGAAAAAAACAATTTCTGAAGTCCAGGGAAATGGTTCTCTGACGCAAGTCTGATGGTGAGTCTATGTGTCGTGTTTCTTTTCCGGATTATCAAAAAAGTTATTTCGAGATTCAGCCAAATGTTTTGACTGGGAGACCAAAACCGGGACAAAGCGTTTCCTGCTCGAACGCCCGGGCCGCGTCGGGGCCCAGCGCCGAGCGCGCCCGGAGCCGCGCACTTCCAGCTGGGGGCTGCGCAGAAAGGACGCTCCCAGCCGCCCTGGGAGAAGCGAGCCTGAGAGCAGTCGGCGGGGGCTGCTCGCGTTTCACGTGGGGCCTGAACTTAAGCCTTCCTTTGAATACGCTCCTTTAGCTTTCTTCTGGAAGGGGAAATGGGCGCAGCAACTCAAGTCACTTGACAAACTCGGTAATTCTGGGAAGTTCTAAAATGAGTTTTCCTCGTACCGAGTCCCTTTCTATCGGCTTGACCAGGGCCACAGGGCTGCCTGCCGAGCGGGTGCCCTTTTAGATTTTTTTTCCCCCACGTACACTAGAGAAGCGCGGCCGCCTGCTCCGAAGGCAACTTGGCTACTTCAGCGTCTTGGGCTCGGCGTGGCGCACCGCCCGCCCCTCCGCGCCCGCCAGCCCGCTCGCGGAGAGAGCCGTAGGGGGAGTATCTCTCCCCCGGCCAGAGCTCGGTGCCAGGGCGCTCTCCTGACATAACCCCGTCCAAGGGCCCAGGACTTGCACTAACTGTTGCCTTGGCCCCTCTCCCCCGGCTGCGGGCCCCAAACCCATTCCTGCCGGCTTCGTCCTCGCAACCAGCCCCCAACGGCAGGAACTCTCGCCTCACACCTCCTTTTGGTCCCCTCTTTCCCAGCCCTTTCCGGGATCCCACACCCCCACCCCCACCCCTCTACTCCCGCCCGTCGGGGCCAGTCCTGGAACCACGCCTCACGCCCACCACGCCGCGCCATTTTAACCCCTTAGAGGTTTCCGCCGCGGAGGGGCGGAAAACAGAAAGTCCATCCTCTTCACCTCAGCCTCCCCCACCCCCACCCGCCTGGGTCCACGCCTAAAGCGGCCAGGAGGGGATTGTGAAATAACCCAGTGGTGGGCGGGGGTGGAGGAACACACTACCTCCGGACTCTCCAAACTTTGGCAAAGTCTCGAGAACACTTGTGCTCGCCCAGGTCAGGTTTTTTTCGCCTCGCGGCAAGCGTGGGGTCTCCGAGTTTCTTGGCACTAATGCGAAGAGCTTCTCCTTTTCCCTAGCCCCTTTAAGGACATCTGATCTTCAGCCTAAAACTTTCTCCTCTGGTCTAAAAGCACCGTCAGCCGCCGAGAGCGACCCCAGGCGAGACCGAGAAAGGAGAGCGCTGGTGCGGGGTTAACCCAAACCAGGGCGCCCTGAGGTTGGCTGAGGCCCTGCGGGTCCAGGCTTCGTGCGCTGTTGCAGGCGGCAGCCCCCGGGGATCCGCGCAGGGCATGTTGCCGCGCCTGAAACAGGCGTTCCCTTTTCCAGATCATATTCCCTATAAAATCTAAAGCCAGTTGCATCGCTTGGGCAGGTTCCCACTTCACCGTGAACAGCACAGATTCGTTTCCAAACTGGAATCCAAATCGAGGTTTCTGGTGCGGGTTCTAGTAGTGTGGCGAGATAGGGCTTTCGATGACTCAAGGGACTGCCCGGGCAGATAACGTTTAGAAACTTAAGTCTGAACCTAGCCCGGGCAAGTATCATTTGCGAATGTGAAGGTTAAAAAAAAAATTTTTTTTTTCAGAAAAAAGACAACTACGGGCTTTTGAAGCTGCTCGTGTAATTTTTTTGTTTAAGTGGGTGGAGAAGAAAAGACTAGCTACATAATTATAGACGCTCAGTTTAGCAAGATAACCCGATGGAATCTCTTTCACAAAATTAAGTTACAAGAGGAAAAACGCAAGAAAGTGAGAACAGTGGCTACATATGAAACAAGGCGACCATGGCGAAAGCGGGCATTTTATAATCTTACACAAACACAGCTTTTGCTGAGTATTTTTTTAAATGAATAAAAGTCTCTTTCCAATAGGAATACCCAAAGGGTCTACTTCACCTGCAGCATTCCTCTCATCATTGTATAAAGAAATTTAGGTGGAGCGAGACGTCCTTTTTACAGAACTTTCTGGTATTTGTAGTTGTGGTGAAAAAGGTAAAAATAAAAACGAACAAAGCTACTCTGGAATTGACTACTGCTTATTACCGGCAAAATGTTAGCAGGAAACCAAGACCGCCTTCTCAAGGTTCGCCTAAGCGAACTCAATTTTGCATCTTTTAAAATTAAAGCCGTTTTTCAGTCCTGGTGGAATAAATAGCCAGTGATACAGAATATAAACAACGCCCCCCCCCCAAAAAAACGGGTGGGGGTAGCAAACAAGTACTCAATTACAAGTCTCCGTATTTAAAAAGCAAAAGGGTGCAGTGCGAACGCGCCTCTGAACAGCAGAGGTCCAACAGCTGTGGGTGCGCGGTGCATTAGGGGCCAGTGAGAGAAAGTTCACACCCAACTTACCTCACAAAAATACTTTCCACATTCGACTCATTTAGGGTCAAATGATTTTCTAACACTTGCCAAACACAAGATATTGCTACAACAAAGGTGCCATTAAATAGAATAAAACTAGCTGTTTATTAGGATAAGATGGGGCTTTTGGGCGTTTGGCTATATGAATGTACGAGAGTGGCAGACGATCATCTCGCAGGCCAATGCTCTAATGTTGGTTTCACCGCGGGGTAGGGTGAGGGGAGCAGGGGCTCCTTTTAGCTGATACGACGGGGACTGGCTGCCATCCCTGAAGGGTGGTGTTGAGGGGTTAGTTTCACCTCCTGAAGACATTCTCATGCCTTGCCTTACTTAACTGAAAAACTCTGCGGCCTTGGTAAGGCCGCCCCACACGGGCCGCGCCTTGTCCAAATCTGCGCAGGCTTCCTTTGTTCCCGCAGTGACAACCACAAGGGAGGGAGGGCGCAGAGAATGTCACCAAAGTTTCCTGAAGTCTTTATAGCTCTTAGAGCTCTGGTTTTTGATGGCAGGCAGGGTGCTTATCCAACCTCAGTGGAGCAACAATTCCGTGGGCCTCTTGTCCCCGGCGGCCTCTGCGCGCCCTTGCTAAGCTCTGGCTCGCCCGGAATCCGCCTCTGGGGACCAAACCTAGCTCTCGCGCCACACTCCTTTGCCTCTGCGTCCCCTCTGCAGGGTCCCAGTCAGTCTCGAATTTCAACTCAAGACCCAGGCCAAACTTTCCCGTTGGGCTGCTATATTATCATACACGCTCGATTTTCCCCAGGGGCGGAGGAGCGACGGGGCTTCTGGCAGCTCCCGGGCGCCCTCCGGGGACCACCCGGACCCAGTTTCCCCCGCGGCTGGGGGCCTACCCCCGCCTCCGGATCCCAGATGTTGGCCTCCCACGGCCCGGCTCAGGGAAGCCGCTGCGGCTGATGCGCCCGGGTGCTTTCGTTTGCTTTCGCTCTCTCCTCTCCGCAGCTGGGAAGATTGCGGAAGAACAAAGTGGGGGGTGAAAAGCGCGTGTCCTGACAAAAAAGTGGCAGGGACATCGCGATTCAGCCGGAAGCAGGGTGGCGGGGGTGGGGGTGTGAAGAGGATGGCTAAGGCTGGGGCCTGGGCACCCCTGTTCTTTGCAGGAGCGGGAAGGGCCAAGAGGCCTTGGCTTATTTTCTTCATGAAAGAAGTGTGCTTTTGATGCAACAAAATTGGCGCAGAATGGAATTTGCCTTCTTACATGGGCAATGTCTTTCAAACACAGACGACAAGCAAAGTAGAAAGGCTGGAAGAAGGGTGACCGGGCCTTTCACTACGCTGTTAAGAAACTGAGAGAGAAGGCGCAGGAGCCGAAAAAGTAAGACCCAATCCCGCACCAGGCTCCGAGCAACACCAGGTGTGAGGTGACCAACGCGCCCCGTCCAGTTTGGGGCGGGTCCAATCAGCTCCGTGCTTTGGAAACCCAGCAACCACCGCGTAGGTTCCTTTACTAAATCTCACCTCCCTACTAAGGCAAGTGAAGGACACGTTGCCAAACTAACTGAACAGCCTCAGGGCCTAAGGTCTCCCCGCTTGGTGGGGAACACCCAAACCTGGAAAGGTTTCTCAGATAGGATAAACTTATTGCTGCCCGGTGTGGTCCATGCAAAAGTGCCTAATTTTGGACGAGCCCAGTGCCCGGCGAGAAGCGAGGCTGGTGGACGCGGGTCCAGGTAGAGTTCCGCTCTCTTTCCCTGGCCTGCATTGGGCCCGAACGATGGTGAGAGCACGGGAACAGTCTCTCTAAACTCCTTAGAAAATAACATAACCCTTCCAGATTGTTTACCACACTGTCCAGCTGTCCGGAAAGGTCGGACGCATTTCCTGCACTCGCCCCGTTCAGCTGGGCTTTCCCTCACCCATGATCCGATGGGCTAAATTATTTTATTCCAACTCTGGAAAGTTTAACTGCGATCTAAATAAACAGCTTAGGGAAAAGACCCGAGGCTGCGAAGGTTAATTACACTCAAACTAGCAACTTGCACTTGGTTTTGTTATAAGGCCTTCCTCTCGTATTTACACCCTCCTTGTTTACATCGAGCTCAGGCACTGAAGCGTTAGGCCGGCAGGGAGCTCAGTTTCACTTCGGGGGTATGGCGGGGCCTATCATTTCATCATCAGGTTTTGAAGGAAAGTTGGAATGTTTTTATCAGATCTAACTTCCAGTAACTCCTCAAACACTAAATTCCCGCCACTGCGGTTCAGGTTTGCAAACTCCTTGGCCCCTAACTGTCGGAGAAGCGGTAAAAGCTCGTGCAAGGCCTCGCTGCACCTGCGGAGGAGGGAGAGCGTCTCTGCGCGTCTTGGAACGCCTCACCGCGCTTCCCGCGCTCCGCCGGCCAGCCCGCCAGCCGCTGCGACCCAGCCCCGCATCTTCCAGTCCCCACCTTCATCCAAACGTGCGGGGACCAGGGGGGACTGGCATCCCAACGCCTGAGAAAGCCACCGCGCCAGGGACAAGTCGGCTCCTGGCTCCCAGGCGAGGCCCGAACGCGCGCACACACTGCAACCAGGGCGGTGGCGCTCCCAAAGCGGGAGGGTGGAAGAGGGCGGAAGCGCGGAACGCTAGCGAGCACACCCATGAGCCGCGGACCCAGGGGTCTCCGCCTGTGGCTAGGGCGAGGGTGACCACGCTGTACGTGACGCCTGGGCCGCGGCCGGAGCCCACTAGCTGAGCGCACTGCTGAACAAGACAGCCGCCGCGCCACAGAACCTGGCGGGCGGCGCAGAGCCCCAGGGAGCTCGTTTTCCTGGGCGGGCACGTGACGGGGTTGGCAGCGCTCAGGCCCGGGCTGGGAGGCGGGGGAAGCGGCGAGCAAGAGGCCGGGGCGGGCGGGCGACTAGCGCGCTGTGTACTTAGGTCGTGTGCTGGGGCTTTTCTCTCCAGGAGCCGGCGGTGGAGGGGGAGGGCCACCGCTCCGCCTTCTCCTTTTCGCAATGTTGACGCAATCTATAAATAGTGGAACAAAAGGACCAACTTCCTCGGAGCTTTGCTGAAACTGCACAAAAATCGAGCTGGGGGTTCCCTGGTCCCTGGCGATGGGGCGGGGAGCACGGCGCCAGGGGAGGGGCGGGCGCGGCGGCCGGGCCCTGCGAGGGGGGACACCTGGCTGAGGGCACAGCTGCCGCCGCGCCGCTCCGCGCGAACCCAGGGCTCCCGTCCCTGCGCGGGCTCGAGAGCTCGCCCAGACCAGGGGTCTTCCTCCGCCGTTGACAGGTCAGTCCGTACCGCCCCTTTCTACACTGGGGTTTTCCACCTCCCACCCCCAAGCCTCTACTTTTAGAAGGGAATTGAAGGAAAAAATAGGAGGCGCACAGTGACAGCCACCAAATCTGCAAACCCAGGAGTCCACGGCGGGGTGGCCGAGAGGGTTCAAGGAGGCGGTCCGTGCCTGACTCCCTGTAGTACGGCCAGTGCCCGCACCGCGGCCGGAGGAAAGCAGGCAGGACTAGCGTGCGCCGCCCAGGCGCAGCGGGAGAGCGGGGCGGGAGTACCGCGGAGGCGCGGGCCGCTGGCCCGGGTCGAGGGCGGGCCCCAACTGCCGCTCCCGCCTGGGGGCCGACCCCTGGCGGAGACAAGCCTGGGACCGGAGGACACTGAGCGCGCCTCGCCCCCTCGGAACTCGGACTTGGCGTCTCCGCCTCGTCTTGCTGTGCTGTAACGAGGCTGAGCAGAGACGCGCTTTCGCCGCACGCCGCCGCGCACCCTGGCTCTGGTGCCCACGCACCCAGCGCGCTGGAATTGGGGGGCTAGAAGAAGACAGGGGGCACGCTGCTCCAGGAGCCCGAAATCCGAGCGCCCGCCGCGCCGCCGTGGCGGTTACAGCGGGGGAGGGGGCGGAGCTGGCGCTGTTGACAGCGGTACTGGAGCAGGGAGGGCGAAAGTTGGGGGAGAGGTGGGAGTCAGGGGTGGGGGAGGGAGCGCGCGCGCGCGGGATTCGGTGGGGAGGGAGGGCTGGCGTCACGTGACGGGCAGACGCCCCCGCTACAGGCTGACAGTAGCAATGACGTCACCGTCCCCTGACTGCAGGGGGTGGCACTTCCGTTCCCTCCCCCATCTGCTCCCAACACCCCAATACCCGCGACGCTGCCATTTCGAAGTGTGGGAGTGGACAGAGGGTAGACAGGGATTTTCCTAAGAGCCCTAGACCTTGGTTGCCTCCCCCAGCTCCCCGGGATCCCGGGCCTGGACCAGAGCCGGAGCCGCGGCTACCAGCTCCTGACGCGCCCCATTGTGTGAGCGGGCGGCGCAGGGCGGAGGCTGGTGCTGGCCCCCGCGGCTCCTAGCTCGGGAGGGGACGGGGCCGGTCCGGAGCAGTCAAGGCCAAGTCTGGCCACGTCCCAAGAGCGCCGTACGCGCGCCGAAGGTCCGACCCTCTCGACTCTTGGCTGGGAATCGGCGGCCTTGCCCGCGTTTCCGGGGCGCCGAGTGGTCGGCATCCGCTCAGTAGAGCGGACCTACGGTTTAGCGCCGCGGGTGTGTGATAGGAGTCTGTCACTGCTCCAGGGGACGCGATTCCAGCAGTCGTTATAAGCTATTCGGGGAAACTCGGGTTTTAGTGACTCAGCGCGGTGAGCGCTATTTATAAGTTGATGCGTTACTAGCAGGGAAATATACTTCGTTCAGATCCGTCGGTCCAAGAAAGGCAAAGACGTGCGTTAGAGGCAACAATTAAAAGAACTTTTTTGAAAAAAAATTTGATTTAGAAATTGCTGTAAGACATTGGCAGGTTTCACAAGCAGACTAGTCAACACGGTTTATCTCAAAAGGTCGGAACCTCTTCCAGGGTAGATGGAGGGTAGGTAGTGTTGCATGAACCAGGAGCAGTAATTCAGATAAGTGACCCAGCAGGCTTCCTAGTAGACTGCAGATCAGAACTGACTTGTTTATTAATTACATGATTTGTTAACACCATGTGTTGGCTAGGTATAAAATAAAACTGGATGACGTTGAAAATTCCTATATAATATTCTGTTAACAGGAAGGTGTGGGGGGGATTTATTATCAAAAATCTTCTGGCAACTATAAATTACATGTTTACCACTCAATTTCTCCCAACAACGCACTACAAAAATGTATATTACAGCCTGAGGTTCTTCTACAGTGTATAAGTGCTGCACAATTATCATTGCTAGTTTTACAGGCTTTACTTTATGGTTTTATTTCCTTTTCTCTCATCCCCACCCAGTTTGGAAATCCAAGAGGTAGATACTAAGAGAAAGAACAATTGCTAAGCTGGCTTCAGGGAAGCAAGAGTTCACACCTCACCTTGCCTGCACAATTTTTTTGTAGGTGACCTGAGTGTTTCTTAAAAGAAAGAAGGTGGTTTCTTGGATGGCAAAAAGTAGGCCAGCTAAGAAGAAAGGAAAGGGCTTCCCAAGCTGAGAAGCAAACCATCATGTATAAAGGCTTGCACTGTAGAACTAAAGTGACATTAAGTATGGTGGAACCTAAGAAGAGTGAAGAGAGGGATGAGAAAGAAAGCTGGTAGGATGATAGGAAGCTTGTAGGATGGGGATGGCCAGGTCATGCAGGGCTTTGTACCCTATGATGGGAGTTTAGAATTGAGCCTGAGATCTATAAGTTTTTAGACTTTTGGGGTACACATGCCCTTTTGAAAATCTATGGAAAGCAATGTGGTCTCCAGGAAAAAAAAATTACACCTACAGCTAGACCCCTACTATAATTTTGCATACAATTTCAAAGGGTCTATCTGCTTTGTGAGTGAATGACTATTGGGCCTCAGGATTAAAACCTATAGGAAAGGGAGAACCATGAAAAGATATTTTTAGTGGAAAAGCACAGTCAAGTGTGAAAAGATTGCAGGTCTTTGAAAAGATTACACTTGTTGGAGCCTGGAAATGGAATGTAAAACAGCTTGTGATCTAAATAAGAATTGACTAGGACCACTGTTGTATACCTATGGGGAGTAGGGATAGAAAGAAGAGGTGTTCAAGGAAAAATAAATGGGAATGGGAAACTGACTGGCTCTGTGGGGCAAGAGCAAGACCACGTTTCTGGTCTAGGGTATGGACTAGACAGAGCTGGGCCTCAGGTCCAGAAGGAGGAACTCTTGTTTTGTCCCTGTGGAATCTGAGCTATCAGGGAACTATCCCAGGAGGGTTGGAAGGAAGGTCTGGCTCTTTGGAGTCACTAAAATGTAGGTAGTAACTAAAACCACACAAGTAGATAAGTGGACCAGAAAGTGTTATGTGAGAAGGATTCTAAGAAGGGGGGAACCCTAGGTACCCACTCACATTTAGGGAAAGGAAGGAACCAGAGGAACCTCTGAGGACAGTGATGAGTGACTAAAGACAGAGTGGTGTCCCTAGTGTATAACTTTAATAACTCCTGCTTCCTTGATAAGGAATGAAAACATGTTGCTGGCTTGGTCCCCTTATAAGATTGAAAAGGCTGTGTACCCTTTCAGTGAAAAAGCACCTTTCGAAAGATTCTAATTCAGAAGGGAGATGTCAGAAAATCTTGCTTTTTCTCTCTTTTGAAACTAGGGATACGTAGGGGAGAAGAAAAGAAGTGGAAGGAATCAAGCTTTCTCTTTCTTTCCCCCGTCCAGTCACTAAGCCTTCAAGAAAAGAAGTCTGGACAGACTAGGTCCCCATGATAGCGTTTTTTTGTTCCTAATGGCACTTCAAAATCACACTTAATTGCCAACATTTAGTACTGACTGGTGCTAAGATTTCAGTCTTAGGAAACAAGGAAAAGTGGAGGGAAAGCGTTTTTCTTTTGCTTCCTCCATCTCCTGCCTACTTGTTACAGCTAACCTGAGCTAGATACTTAGTGGAAGGAAGGAAGGACTCAAACCACCCCAGAACTTAGTGGTTTCAAACAATAACAACATTGCTTTACTCATGAATGTGCAGTTTGGGTAGGGTTCTGTAGGGACACCTTGTTTCTAATCTACTTAGTGCCAGCTGGGGCAGCTCAGAGGCTAGAGGCTTACATCATCTGAATACTTCTTCACTTGCATGTTTAGCAATAGGACTTACAGAAGACCGGGACCTTGGCTGGGACTGTCAGCCAGTACACCTACACTTGGCCTCTCCTTGTGGTCTGGGCTTCCTTACAACAGGGTTGCTGGGTTCCAGGGTCCCAAGACTGAGAGCCAGATGAAGCTGTATCGCCTTTTATGACCTGATCTGGGAAGTCATTCAGCATAATTTCCATCAGATTCTATTCATTAGAGGCAACTCATTAATGCCATACATATTCTAGAAAGGGGTATTAGACTACCTTTTAATAGGAGGAGTGTTAAAGAATTTGCAGTGTGTTTAAAATCACCACACATATTAACTTAAGATAAATAAATTTATAAAATATCATGTATTTAAAATATTTAAACATAAGAAACCAAATAAGCATCTTTTTTATATTAGAATGATATATAAAAAACCCAAATATTTCATTGTTACAGCAAAGCTAATCCTGAGCCAACCTGAGTAGGCAGTTTGTCTCATAAAATTCTTTCTTCTCCCTATGACCATTCCTTCCTCTCCAGGTCAGGCCTCCTGAACACAGAGGCCTCTCTCTCCTAAGCTAGGTAGGACCCCCAGTAGCTGTACCTCCAGGGCATGCTCAGGTCCTGAGTTTTTGCTGTTCCCTCCTTGAATTGTTCCTGACTTTGGACCTCACTAGGTCATTAGCAAGGCCATTACTTATATGACTTTACTTCTGTGTTAAAAAGCAAAATGCTATGGAGATTATTCCAATAAGAAATTTTATAATAAAGTCATGTTACATAATTAGAACTGACATTTCTTAAAATGGACTATTATGTTTTTAGATGTCAGGATCTTGACTTGGATTTGTTTATCCATAAAAAATAATTCAAAAAGTGTGGTTGAGATTTTAGGCATTTTATAAGAATTTGCAAATTTCCTTAAAGATCATATAACACTTATTACAATATAAAATTTAAATGACTGTTTTCCCACTTTTACAATGTACATTACATTATTTTTTTTAAATCAATACGCATAGTTATTTAGTGGATAAAGGGGCTCAAGAGTTCTCTAAGGAACTGAAAATACTACCTTTCCTTGAGTAATCAAGAGTAAATAATTTTTCTTACAAACTAGTATCTTTTTAAATTCTCCTAGAGCTGAGATAATTTATATATCTTTGATGTTCTTTTAGACTTCCTTTATTACTTAGATAGAAGTGGTGCTTAGGCCATTTTAACAATTCATTCTCTCCCAAAGACTGTCTAATACCTCTATATAGTTTACCGATTTTACATAATTATTTATAGTTAGATTGAGTCAAAATCACACTGTGAATTCATACTGTAGAATACAGTATGTCTAGATAGTGAGCAAATGTACATTTATGTTAATGGTTTTTGAAGTGGAATTCTGTTTAAAAACAAAATGAATCAAGTATATCTTTGCAAAGATTCTCATTAGCATTGATAAATACACTGACACAGTATTCACTTAAACTAATGGACTTTATTATCGGGCTGAAACTGTTCCTGATTCTCTGACTTCACAGCTACCATGGAGGCAGCCCAAAGGAACTTAAGTAAACACTTAAATTACGTAATGCAGCTCTGAAGGAGGAACAACCCCATGCAAACTGAGCCATATAGTTTTACAGACGTTATTTTTCCGTATGCCAGAATGCTTATTACCCTATCTCTAGAATGACTTCATGGTAATGATAACATAAAGGAAAATTGGAAGTGAGCCAGTCTGTTTCTAAGTATCTTGATGAATGAAGGCAGGGTTGAGGAAATTATTTCAAAGTAGTTATCTGGTGAATTTTTTTCTTAACCTTATAAACTAAGCATTTAGAATCATTTTAGAAACTAGTGAAAATGGCACAGTAACTAATAAAGTCAATAGGATTTCAATAAAGAACCAAGCTTAATAAATAAAATATGATATTGCTTGTTGATAGCAACTATGCCCTGCCTACTATAGGAAGAACGAAATACAATCTTACGTTTTATTAGGTAAAATAATTTGAGTCCTTCTTTACATTTTTTTCACTTTTCCATTTGTTCAAAATATAATTTATTTTAAAAGAAACATTGCCAAAGCCAATAAAAAATACATTTTTTTCAGCATCTGGGCAAGGCTCTATGTTAAACATCATGGAGATGACAAAGAATTATAAGTCCTTGAGGCAATAAAGTTATTAATATGGTTGTATGAGCAGAAATTCAACTTTACCAAGTTGAATTACAGAGTCTCCCCATCAGATTGACAAAGATTGAAAATACATGCTAATAACTAGTGTTGCTAAGAGTAATGAAATTTACAATCTCTAGTAATACCGTATTACCTTTCAGGGGTCTAAAAAAATGCCCAAATCTTTGATACAGTAGTTCCACTTCCAGGAACCAATCCTAAGGAAATAATCAAATATGAAGTTAAAGATTTATTTATATTCACTACAGCATTCTACAGGGGAATCAATCTAAATATTCAACAGTAAAGGAGTGTTTAAATAAACTGTAGTACATTAATCTAATGGAATGTTATGTAACCACTAAAAATTTAATGCCACAGAAAAATATTTAATGTACAGTTAAAATTTTTAGGTTATAGAATTATTTCTCATTTATTTAAAAATACATTTATTTATATGCATAGAAAAAGAGTGGGGGAAAATATACCAGAGTGTGTTATGGGATTATTGTAATTTTTACTTTTTTCATATTTTCTAAAATGAGTACATATTATTTTAACAATCAGGAAAAAAACATGAAAATTAAAAGCTTTCCTCCCAAATATGTAAATCAAATGCCATATATTTACATTCCTACAACACTAAGATATTGAATAAAGTAACAACATATTAGTTACTTTTTATAAGTACTTTTTCATTTTGTAAACGTATAACAACATCTGCCAGTAAGTAATTTCTGCTTTCTAAACTTAGAGTATAGGCAAGTACAGAGTATTATGTGAGGGGTATAATTTGAGGGGTATACTTCGGTGGCAAAGTTGATTTGGAGAAAATTTGGTAGAGTCAAAATCCAACTGTAAAGCTACTGTAATGACTAGATCTATTATAAGTTTTATAATAGCATTTTAAATTATTTTTATTTTTAATTATGGTTAAAACAACATAATTTACCATCTTAATCATTTTAAAATGAACAGTTCAGTATTGTTAAATATATTCACACTGTTGTGTATAATAGTATTTTAAGGATAATATCTTTATGGGTTTCATAAAAACAATGCATGTTCATTTTTCAATATTCAAACAATATAAAAATTACAGGAAAGTTTTAAATCACAGATCCCAGATTTCCTCATCAATATTAAATGAATTTCATGGTAGGCATATTTCTGTGCATTTATACAAATAAGATAATCTTATTTAAGATGAGAACATGCATACTACTTTTAAATAGAAAGCAGTATTAACTTTTTTAATTTGGTAGAAGTAGGATCAGCTGAAGGAATTGCTGAACTTTTAGTAAAATGTTTCGTAGCTACAAGCAATCTTAGTTCTTAAAATATCCAAAGTTTAAAAACTTATAAGAGTTTGAAGACTTTATGTTTCAAATATAGAAATGTGACTGGATTCTTATATGAAAAAAATGTATTTTTATTGGATATGTCATTTTCTTTAGTCAAGGTATTAATGTTTATTTCTGTTTTTTGTAACCCTATTCCTTTGGTCTTTTGGTCTTTATCTGTATTTTAAAATCTATAACATGACTTGACTATACAAATCCTAGTTATTAATTTTGATTAATCACTTAGTTACCTACCCTGCACTAAGTAGTTTCTTTTTCTTTTTTCTTTGGTTTTTTTTCCTACATGGACTCATGGATGCCATTTGACTTTTTCATTAATTCTTGAATGACACTTACTTAGATATACTACTTGGGGGTCATGCTGGCTTTGCTTTAAAACTGTGCAGATATTTTTCCTTTGTTTTCTGCCTTTGAATATTGCTTAGAGGAAGTCTAAAGCCAGCATGATTTCCTCCCTCTTTAAGTTATTTAGTTTTCTGTCCAGAGGTCTGAAAAGTTTTTCCTTCTTATGATTAATAGCTTAACCATGATATGCCTCAATATTGAATATTATGTGTTCATTTTTCTTTGGACATTTTATACCACAAATTCAGTTCTTTCATTATTTTGTGGAAATTCTTTTCTATTTCATCTTTAAGTGCTTTTCCTTATCCATTTGTCACATCATGTTCTCAGGCAGATGAATCAAGAATTGTCTTTGTCTCAGTTACATATTATCTTCTTTGCAATTACTTTAGTATTCTGCATTCACTGCAATTTATTTATCAAATTCATTTGTCAACTGAATACTGAGTGCCAGCACCAGTAGTAAATAAAGACCACATCCCTGCTTTTTAAAGCTATGAAGCTTTTGTTGAGATAAGGAAGAAATAAACAAATTTATAATGTCAATAGATAATAAGAAACCAGTCAGGAATTGCGGGTGGGAAAGGAATTGGCACATTTTAGATAGAGCAGTTGAGAGTGGTCCTCTCTGTGATGACACTTGAGAAGAGACCTGAATGAAGTGAGGCAGTGAACCAGGAGACCTAGGCAATCCAGATGTAGAGAAAAGCAAGAACAAAGAAAGGTGGTATGTCCAAGACAGAATGATTAGAGCCAAACAAGTAACTGGAAGGTGGCGAGAGATGAAACTAGAGAATTGGAAAGGGTAGGTCACAAAAGGGGTTGTAGGCCTTAGGAAGGGTTTTGAATTTTGTTCCACATGTGATGAGAAGCAGGGAAATGGTATATGCTTTAGAGAAGTCAGTCACCCTGGCTGCTACTAAGTATTTCAACAGCAATAAATTGAGTATAGTAGTTCCCCTTGTCTGCAGGGGATATGTTCCAAGAACCCCAGTGGATGCCTGAAATCACAGATGGTACTGAACCCTATGTATACTGTTTTTTCCTATACATACATACCTATGATAAAGTTTAATTTATAAATTAGGCACAGTAAGTGATTAACAATAATAAAATAGAAGTTATAACAATATCCTGTAATAAAAGTTATGTGAATGTGGTTTCTTTCAAGATACTGCAGTGTACTCACCTTTCTTGTGAGGATGTGAGATGATACAATGCCTATGTGATGAGATGAAGTGAGGTGAATGTTATGTAGGCATTGTGACATAGCATTAGGCTATTATAAGGGTTACTTGAACACGAGCACTTTTGATACCCTGACAGTCGATCTAATCAACAAGACGGCTGCTAGCGTACAGGCAGGGAGCGTATACGGAATGGATACGCTGAACAAAGGGACGATTCATGCTGTGGCAAGACAGAGCAAGAGGGCGTGAGATTTCATCATCCTACTCAATATCATGCAATTTAAAAGATATGAGTAGTTTAGTTCTGGAAGTTTTCCTTTAATATTTTCAGACCACAGTTGACTGTGGTAACTCAAAGCATTGAAAACAAACGGCCTAAGAAGGGGCTAGTGTATAAAGGATTCGTCAGATAGATGTTATCGAACTGAATGAGGAAAAGGGGGTACTCAGATAATAGAATAACTTAGGGAAAGATCTACTACCCTTAGTACTGGGTAAACACAGGGAAGACGTGAAGTTATTAGAACCCAGAAACTATGAGGAAAGATTCAGCAGAGCTGGAACCCTGACCTCAGAGGAGGGGGTGCTGCCCATTTGCTGCTGGTATATCTGAGTTGGAACTAGTTATAGGAAAGTGAAAATAGTTGAAATTTAGAGCTAACTGCAGCTGTCAGGATGAAGGTCCATAACTGGGGCAGTGCTGACAAGTGCAGAAAGCCAACGAGGAGCAAGTTCCTGTTCTCTCTTCTTGACTCTTAGTCTTTCTCTAACACTCCTATTGACATCCTGTAGCAAGGATTCCGTCGGCAAAATAAAAAGGAGGTTGCCCAGTCCCCGTCCCACATCACAAAGCAGAGTACAGGTTTATTGCTCAAGATAACAGCTTAATAACTGGCACAAAGAGGAATTAAGGATGATTTCTAGGTTTTTGCCTTGAGCAACTAGATGAAAATAATGCAACTTAGTGACACGGAGGAGACTTGGATAGAAGTAAATTGAAGTGAAGAAGAAAATTAAGAGATTTGTTTTGAATGTGTTAACTTTGAGGTCCTTATTAGAATCTAAGAAGAGCCCCTGGGCAGAAGGTTGGATATGAGTTTGGCGCTCAATAGAGATATCAAGGATAGACTACAAACATTAGGAGCCCTGAGAACCTAGACAAGATTTAGAACCAGAAAAAAAATGGATGAGATGACCTAGAGAAAAATGAATGTTGATGGTGAATTAAAAAAAGAGTGAGGGAATAAGGCTGGGGGTCCCAAACATTTGGGGAGAGTAAAACGATGTGACAAGAAGGTAACTGTAATCTATCTCAAGAGCAGTCAAAGTGGCGCTATGGAGACAATAATTCTAAGTGGGATGTATTGAATAGATAATGTAAAGTGAGAAAGTGGAAACTGCAAGTACAGACAGTCTTTGCAAAGTCTTGTTATAAAGTGGAGCAGAAAAACGGACTCCCACTCACCGTGCAAGTAGAGGGGGATACCTAGGGTGATGGAATTTTGAGGATGGGAAATCTTACAGTATGTTTACTGATTGGTATAATCCAGTAGAGAGGGAGAAATTGAGGGTGCAGGAAATGGAGGGAATAATCACAGGAACGCAGTCCTTGACTATACAAGACGATAGGATCTGAGGCACAGGTAGAGGGACTTGCCTTAGATAAGAACAGGGAATAGCTGGTCCTTTATAAAGGAAGGGAGGGTATATGAGTAGAGATGAAAGCAGGTTTGTGGATACAGTGTGGGAAAAATGAATTTCTCTTGTGACTTCTATTTATCAATGAAACAAGAGTCTGAAGTGAGGTGAAGGGAGACGTGGGAGATTTGAAACAAGAGTTTGAAATGAGGTACAGGGAGAAATGGGAGAATTAGGAGAGATGAGGCATGATCATCTTGGAGAATGGAAAAGTGAGTTGACTGGGGGAATGTGCTGGGGTTGTCAGTGTTTCCTTTTGCTGAGAATTCAATTTCCAGCCATGTCTATTCCATTTCTTGCTGTCCCAAATTACTTTATTTTGAAATAATAGTATTATTTTGGCCTTCTTTTGCTTAGCTTGTGGACATTTGCTTTTTATGGCTATTTCCAGTAATGTTATTAAAGAAGTTTGACTGTTCTTTGTTTTACCCATTTTGTAAAGTGTTTGGGGAGGAAGATTTCATGGTTTGCCTCAACTCCTCATCTTTATCTGAAAGTCTAGAATGATGTTTTTAAATAAACTGTGCTTCACATTTTTTCCATTTACCCTATATATAGGAATATAAAGGCAAGAAGTCAAAGTAACATTATATATTATTATAATAATGATCATTTACTGTGTTAGGCATTTTACATACATGATCTCTAAAACTTATAACTACCCTACAAGGTAAGTCTTGTTGACAGTTATTTCCACAAGAAACCTTTTTTACTGGGGATGCCAGATTACAGAATATTACGGGAAGCTCACAGCTGGCCAAAATAAACAAGGTAAGAACAAATTTTTTTCTTTTGTGTTTGTAAAAAATTAGCACTTAAGAGACTGTTCTTTTTGAAGTACAAAATAGTAGTTCGCAAAAATCCACTACACAAACTAATGGCAATTTTGTGGACAGCTTTTTGACATCATTACATTCTTATTGGGACAGTTACTAACTGACAGATTCAAGGAACTTGGTAAATTAATTGAGGCATCACTTCTCTAACCATCTCCATCATCCACCAACAATGCACACCATGTCAAAATAATTAGTAAATTATACTAAATCATTATAACTTTATAAGTTATAGGATATGGATCAGTGTTTGTTTTGAAAACTCCATTATTTGGATTTATATAATATCAAACTTTTGGTCAACAATATACTCATGTGATGATACTGAAAACATATTATTGGGACATAAACACCTATCTTTAACAAGTAATGGATTTCTTTTTCTGATTATAAAAGTAGTATATGTAAGTAAAGAAAATTTTGAAAATGTAAAAATATTTTTAAAATTAGAACAAGAAAAAATAACCAATAATTCCTTTATTTAGAGGCAGATGACTATCACAGTTCACATATTTCCATGCATTTTGAAGCTTATGAAGTTTAAACTGCTTTTGTATACTGTCTTTTTCATAACAATTTATCAGAAATGCTTCCTCAAGTTATTTAAAATTCTTCAAAACATTTTCAATGACTGCATAATGTTCCTTGTATGGAGTACTTTTTCCTTAATGGTCATTTAAGTTATTTTCTTTACTTGTTGCTATGAACTTTTTTATGCACAAATCTTTTCTAACATTTCAGATTATTTCCTAAATTAGGATAAATTCCTAGAAATAGTCTGTAAGGCCAACATTTTAAACTCCATTTGGTAAAATTTTGCTATAAAAACATAAATATCTCTTTTAATTCCCTACATACTTTTATATTTAAATTAAATTAACAAAGATTTATGTGCTTTACCTTGTTTTTGTTTGGTTTGGTTTGGTCTTTATATCTTGCCTTTACGAGAAAATCTGCTCTTTAAAATATTTACCTCTTTTTGTCAGGTTTTAAACTTACACTTAATGTAAATATAAGTTTAAATGCACACTTATATCAGCCTAATGCTTCCATTTTTCAAGGTATCACCATCTCTTTTTTCCTCCTATTTCCAAACATGCTCACGCAACAGTATTGCCTCCTGACTCATTATCAGTTTAATCTCACATATATGCCACTGATTCATGGTATAAGTGTACACAATCATCTATAAATGAAAATATAAAATAAAATTACAGGCCAAGATCATTCTCAAACTTAGCAAGTCTGGAGCAAGAGTTTTTAAGAGTGTCTAAATTAATATTATAAAACCATTCAATTGTGCTAGACTGAAATGCAGAGTGTATGAAAATAGAGCAGATTCACCCAATTCTAAAATTAATTTATTGGTGATTAAATTACAAACTTGGGAAAACCTCCAGAAGAAATCTAGTCAAAATAAATAAAGGATTGCTGCATTTTAGTAGCTATTGTTTATTCACTTACCTATTGAATTTATTGAAATACTTACTGATCTTTTATGGGTCAGACACTTGCTGGGCACTGGAGTCAACAACAACAACAAAACACAGGCTTCCCCACCTGGAAGATACATTCCAGTGGAAGAGACAAAAGCAAATAAATACGATAGTTAAAAGTTGTAATCTAGTCACTTACATTACTCAATATTATTTGAGATAAAGAAATGATTTGGGCTCTCCCCCAGAATTTTTAAAGTTGTTCTGAGTAAGAAAAAAGTTAAATATATAGAATTATTAGGAAATATAGATGAGCTCTACCAATACTTTATGACTCATCACTCCCTTGTGCCCTGTACCCACCTCCTCTTAAAAAAAAGGATAAACTAGGGTAAAGTTCATACTCTTTGGCCCAACCTTCAGTACTCCCTTTTCCCTGGTTTCAGTTACCAGGGGCCAACCATGATTCAAAAAGTATTACATGGATGATTCCAGAATAATTCATAAGTTTTAAATTGCATGCCATTCTGAGTAGCATGGGAAATCTTGTGCTATCCAGCTCCATCCCACCTGGGATGTGAATCATCCCTTTGTCCAGTGTATCCACATGTATTATGCTATAGGCCCATTAGTCACTTAGTAGCCATCTCCATTGTCAGATCAACTGTCATGGTAAGCAGAGCTGTCTTCAAGTAACCCTTATTTTACTTATTAATGGCCCCCAAGCTCAAGAGTAGTGATACTGGCAATTGAGATGTGCCTTTGAGAAGCCATAAGGAGCTTCCTTAAAGTAAAAAGGTATGTATGTATAAGAAAAACATAGTATATATAGGGTTCAGTACAATCCAAGGTTTCAGGCATCCACTCGGGGTCTTAAAACGTATCCCCCATGGATAAGGGGGAACTGTAATCCAGTCTGACCCAATCTCAAGTGTAGCATGTTGTAGTAGAAGGTGCAATATGCCAAATTTGGGGACTAAGGAAACCAGGTTTCAGCAAATGGCAATGCTGGGATTGAGACCTTAGATGAGACATTTAATTTTCTGGAGTGTCAGCTCCCTTTGCAAAATTATGAATTCTGAATCCCTTCAACCTTTAAAATTTACTGTCTCTGAGTCTCTCTTTAAAACATTTCTTCCATTATGCTCCCCTTCATTCTGGGAGTGGGGAGGGAACGGTATGAAGAAGAGTACAGAGGCTGGAAAGACTAAGATCGATTCCTTTTGATAGAAATAAAGGATTATAGTCTATAATGACCATTTTTTCATATTACTGAATATTTTGAAAACATGTTAATATCTGCATATCATTCCAACATATGGATATGCCAAAATTTATTTATCCATACCTCATTTTAAAGATTGTTTCCCAATTTCTGCAATTGTGTAAAGGTATTTTAGAATCCATACTTCTCTACTATTACTTAAAATACTATTGCAGGTTTTCTCTTCTGTTGTGTTCCTTTCATGGAAAAAAAAAAATTACATGATTTCTTCTGCTGTCTATTCTAACCTACACATGGCTTTCTCTTAACATAAAAACTCCACTCTGGACAATATTATATAGCCTGTCCTTCCTCCTTTCTAAAACAGTGTCATCCTTGAATGAGGTCCATATTTCTGCAGCTCTCTTGCAGCAAAAGAATGTACATTAAAGCCAATTCCATGCCTGCAATAAGTTTGGATGATGTACATTTTAGTTTTAACCAAAACTGAAATCCATGAGATCAGAATCCCACCAGCAGACAGATAGGTAAAGATTCATTTCTGTTAACTATACCCAAAATGTGATTTAGCACTAAGCCATATACATATATTACCTAGTTAACTGTGACAAGGATAATTACGACTTTGGTGATTTTTTCCATGACCCTGAACTTGGTATACTATTAACCATTATTACATTGAAACATTACAGCATAAGTATACAATTAAGAGAAGTAAAATTTAAGGTTTTAATTGTTAAATTCAGTCAACAACTAAATAATCCACTACTTAGTTTTTTACCTTTTTTTGGTAACATGGTATATTATTTTAATAGAAAGCGCATTCTGCATTAGCTTTGGTACATCTCTACTCAATGAGTAAAGAAATCAAAGAAGTGACACACTGCTTTAAAATTACTCTAAAAAAATATCCTGATGAGTTAAAAATCCTTCAACTTAGTTTTTGCTTGGGAGAAGAGTAGAACCTCTGTTATGCCTCTTTGATTGTGAATTGTAAGTTAAAATCTTTGCAAAAAACTTAAAGTTACTATGAAACATCTCCATAGTATCAATTTGGAATCCAAAGGAACATTCACATTAACAGTTATTTCTGCCAATAGCTATAGACATTGTAGTCATACGTAGAATTCTAGTGAAGGGAACTCTGAAGTCATATAACACAAATCTCTTTCACAGATGAGGAAAAGTGAAGCCCAGAAAAGTTTTTATTACTCCTAGCAGTTAAGTTGGCTGGCGGGGGTAGGGGCGGGGGAGCGTGGAGAGTCGGGGTTCTCCTAACATTCTCTTTTGGCCGAAGACATGCCAGGCCATAGTTTATAAGAAGAGTATGTAGCTAACACAATCCAATCCAAGAAAGATGTCTGATTTGATCCTAAGTATACATTTTCCCTTTAAGATTCTTGTTGGATGATCCATTCCACCTTAATCTATTACCACAGACACAAAAAAATAAGTGCTTTTAATACATATTGATGCTTGTATGCAATAAAACCCAAGTTGGAGTTAGTTTGGCAGAGCATGGCACAGCTCCTGGGTGACCTTTATGTCTATCCCATATGTGTCCATACCTGTAGCCACTTAACTGTGCTGCAGGAAATACCATTTACATACATTATGACCTATAGTTGTGCATCAGAGGGACACTGCATATGTGTTGTATACTGAATTAATTAGTGCAGGCTAATTGCCATAACAGACCAACCCCAAAATGGAGAATGACTCAAATTTGTTTCTTGTTAAAATAAAAAAGTAGTTCAATACTTAGTTTCCAAGGTCTTTCAGTACCTAGGCTTTCAGTACCAAATTCCAAGGTCTCCCTGGGGATCTTCTCTATTTCAGTCTGTAGGCAGGGGTGTTTTTTAGATGAGGGGACTCAAAGTAGTGCTTATAATTCCCATTCTCATTCTGTTGCCTGTAACTTAGTCACATGCCCATACCTAACTGCAAAGGAGGCTGGGAATAAGTTTATATGTATGGCCAAAAAAGTGAGAACATGGTTTGATGACTAGGTAGCAGTCATTGCTCATTTAGGTGCCTCTCTCTCTCTCTCTCTCTCTCTCTCTCTCTCTCTCTCTCTCTCTCTCTCTCTCTCTCCCCACACACACACACACAAATTCTGAACTACTCCAAAATAAATTCACATAATTATGCTTCAAGTAGAATAAGATAATAGTGAAATAAAGGGGTTTTTATTTAAGAATTCACTTCTACCCTTTCCCTCCTTCAGGAGAATTTTTAATGAATACAATGCAATAGTCAACTGAAACCTCAAAATGAGGAAAAAAGCAATTTCTGCAAGCATCACCTTTACATATACATATAAATATATACCTTTACATATAAACACACACACACACACACACACACACACACACACACACACACACAGGGGGGTTGGCTTGGTTTTCTTATTCCATCAACTAGTCAGATTCAGAAATAAGACTCATGTCTGGTTGCTTGTTTTAGGGGCCCAAAGCCATCAAGCTCCCTTTTTAAACTACACTATTGGTAAATGATGTTTGAAAAATATTCAGCTTTTTACATGATAAAGATAGTAATTCCACAAAGGAAGGCAACAGTAAGTTTAGTGGCTCTTTTCCCCTCTTAGGTAAGTTGTCATTTTAATCCTCAAACTGTTCTCAATTATACTGTTTTTAATAGAAACACTGCATGGTTGCACTTCTGAAATCATAAACAGGAAGAATGATATGTAAATGTCAGTAAGACTAAAACTTAATTCTATAGTTTGATGTTTTCTTCCCTTCACATTTTCATGTTAATGTCTGATTTTGTGTGTATTTAGAATGACTACACAAAGGCAAGTAGTAATATTACCCTTTTCTTTGGCAACCACACACTTTGAGGTGTGGGGGAAATATGAGGAATAGCCTAAATGTTGTACACTTTCATGGAGGAGGCAACAGAGATGACCTAGAAAAGACCTGCTATTTATTTGGCATTATTGGAAACTGCTTTAATGTGTAGGTTGCCCAGCTTTATTTTTGCCAGATGATAGTGTGCTTTTGTTGTCACATCTAAGAAATCACTCTCTAACTCAGTCACAAAAATTTTCTTGCGTTTTCTTTTAGAAGTTGTAATTTTAGGTTTTACATTTAGGCCAGAGAGTGAATGGCTTTAGTTATTTGAAAATCATATGCTTTTTACAGTCTAATTCTGACACCTCAGCCATTCCTTGAATATGTTCCACTATATTAATTCCTTCATGAGACAACTAAGGAATAGCTTAAGTACTTCAAAAAACCAGGATATTATCTCTGGTCCTTCTCTTTGAAGAAATTAAGGTTTTAATAGTTAATAATATTTTCTATGTAACACTATTTTGTTGTGTCTGATACATGGGCATTTCTATGGAGATTCCAAGAAAAGGTTCAAATTGACCAGTCCAGAGCTTGCATATTAATTATTTCTGGAGGAATGTTACCGACATATAGATGCTTCTATAAATTTTAAATGTTTTTCTTTAGGAAGCTGTTTTTCTTGATTGGTCTTAAAACTAAACTGAAGGAACAATTTTACTTAAAGTTTCAATATATGAGTGAAATAGCAAATGTTAGAACCTGTTTCTCTAAACTGAAAAGTGTGGGCCACACTGATCCAGAGAATACGTCTAAAAGGAGGTAGCTGATCTATCTATTGAGTGCCTTTAGGCAGCACATGAGGCATATACCATATATAACATTTGAGGCATTATCTTTTAGTTGAAAATTCAACATATATAGAAAAGCTGTGGAAGTATGTAAAAAGTAACATAACAAATGTAACGAAATGCAAACTATAAATAATTGCTAAGGGGGGGGTGAAGCGATTTAAAACTAGATTGATAATGGGTAGGAGTTTACTGGAATAGGCAAATCTCATGTAGAATTTTTTTAAAATAGTGATGGGTTAGGATTACCATAGAGAAAAAATCATTCATTCATCAAATATTTATTTAGTGCTTACTATGTGCTAGGCACTATTCAAGGCCCCAGAGATAAAGCAATATATAAAACTATTGCAGAGCAGGAACAGGCAGTTCATCTCCCAGGCATGATATCTGAGTACACAGAACATAAGAGAGTAGAGAAAGATGAAACAGAAAAGAAAATAACTTGTAAATGGGCTTAAATTAAGAGGCCTTAAATGCTAGGATGTTTCTAAACAGGATAAAGATATTTGATGTGACTTGAATTCCTTTCATCACTACAGTCAGAACAGACTGCTCTCCTAGCCTCCTAGATCACTTAATAATGACCAGTATAACAAACAACTACTGCACATTTATAAATTCCCAGCTGAGGTATGTGGAGAGCGAAAAGGGAAAGAATGGCTAGCAAGAGTTGAATTTTATGTCTCCTTTTATCTTTCCAATGGTTATTATC
This sequence comes from Eonycteris spelaea, assembly GCA_003508835.1. NCBI lineage: Eukaryota > Metazoa > Chordata > Mammalia > Chiroptera > Pteropodidae > Eonycteris > Eonycteris spelaea. Next base: position 3,173,128 of record PUFA01000183.1, read on the forward strand.
ACATATTCTTAGTCTCTTCCTAGCAACAATCTTCCTTTCAGTATTTGTCTTAAGTTGTGAATTAATTCCTGAAGGTTCTGTTCTTCTTAGCTTCCAGGTTAGAATCACTGAAAGGAAAGGAGACCCATTTAAATTCCCTTTTTTAAGTTAACCAGGTTTTCCATATTCACCCAGCAACACTTCTCTACAAAGTGTTTGATGAAAAAAAAAAAAAGTATTTTATGTTCTGTATAATCTGGTAGGAGAGGGGATAAGACTGCGTAGGTGCCAGGGAGAATACCAAGAAGTTGTGATACAATGCAATATAATACAAAACAAAACAAAACAAAACAAAATGCTGTAATACAAATTTGACATTAAAGAGCTTGGATTAAATGAGCATTTTAAGAATGAAAAGGGACATAAGTGAAGTACATTATAAAGAAGTAGTTACAAGAAGTGACAAGTTTAACAGCTGTTTACCTATGAGGAGGGAAAAACGTGAGGAAATGAACCTGAGTGTAAGCTTGTAGGTCTAAAAAAATTGTTGTCATCAACAATAGCCAAGAAATTGGAAGAAGCAGCTTAAAGGGGAAAAAAAAATGAACTTAATGTCAGATCTAAGTGGGATGTCACTAGAACATAGAGGACTCAAGCTTTCTTGATAAGCTCCTGGGCTTGTTGATGGACATGTGAAAGTCATCATGCAGAAATTGGTTGAAACACTATGAACTAATGAGGGAATGAAGTGAAGATCAAATGGCTGTGTATGAACTTCAATTGTAAAATGAATTTCAGAGCAATTTCAAAGAAGGTGATCTAGCTTTGGAACTCTTTCCTTCAGGTCCTTTATTAAACATTCTCTTCATTTTGGCTGACCCCTTAGTAGGTGAGAATAACAACTGAATGAATAATATGGAAAGACTTAGTTTTTCTGGATTATCTCACTCAATGTTCTGAATTTTTAATTGAATATGCTCCTAGCCAGCTTATACAAATTATGTGCCTTAAGATAAAACACACAAAATGAATGCCTGCAACTTTTCTTTGATCAATGTACTTTTGTATAAAGGCTATGGCTTCAAAAAGCATAGAATATAAAAAGACATATTAACATAGGCCATCCGAACTATTTAGCTCTTAAATACGGAGTTTGCTTTAATGTAAAACTGTTAGGGTCAATATGCATTTCTATCCTCAAAGCAAATCTTGGCTATGGAACTATGTAAATAGAAAGCCACCTTTAAAGAGGATTTGATTTTAGAATGTTTAGAATGATTTTAGAATGATTTTACATGTTTCTTTAAATAGGAAAAGATCAAGTTTGATAATCTCTGAACTAATTTTTTGGAATCTGGGTTATCTAATATGGCTTTGGATTCCTATATTCCTATAAAGTATCTGCATAGTAGCTAGCAATGAAACATTTATTCAGTATGTTGGACATTGTATTAAGTGCTCAAATATTTGTTATTTTATTTAGTATTCACAACAATTCTATGAGATATTACTAACCCATTTCACAGATGGGCAGAACTGAGACCCAATTTATGTTATGTCTTCAAGGTAACATAGCTGGTAAGTAGGCAGAGCCAGGATTTGAGTCCAGATCTGATTTCAATAATACTTTTCTTAACTATTACCCTATTTTCCCTCCAAAAGTCACCTAAAAGCAATTTTATTATATAAGTTTTATGTCGATTGAACTGTATCCAATAATGGAATAATTTTTCAGAAACTGAGAAATATTTCTGTGTTTTCCTCCTCTCTTGACTTTAACCAAGAAAATCCATTTGGGGTAACTTTGATCACATTTCATATCTTCCAGACTAGTAACCATAATTAAAACACACACACAAGAGGAAAATTTCTAAGAAAAGTGAAAAATTTCCTCCAGTTCAATTTTAGAGATGTAAGAACATACCTGTTTAATTCTACTTATAGAAGTATAGAAATAAGTTATTAGCTTTATTATTAGCCCAAAACGATCCTCCAAAGTCACATCTTCAATTTCTTAGTTTTAAAAATATATAGCAATACTATGAATATTGCAAATGGAATTGCATCAAAACAAAGCAACAAATAATTATGAGCTCATAGTTGCCTGCTGGTGCTATGTATACTCTAATCTATACTCAGCAAACATACCAGACAACATATTGAGTGGTAAAGGTGTGTGAGGAAAGTGGATAACACAGACTGAGCTATTAGTTATCAGTAAGATTATAGCATCTATCAGTCCCTCTATTTAACTACAAATGTAAATAGAGGTGATTGAGTGTAGAATATACATTTTAGAGTAAAATGAATTTAAGGGAGATTATCACCTGAATAAACCAGTGAGCATATTATCCTTAAGGGTTTCCCCTGCCTCTTTATAATCCCTCCCTCCTCACAGCTCTCTTCCTCAGGCAACCACTGGTTTGTATTTTATCCTTATAGATTAGTTCGTATTTTCTAGAATTTTATATATGTGGAGTCATATGGTATGTTCTCAACTTTTTGTCTATCTTCACTCAGAATACTGAGATTCATCCATGTTGTTGCATGTAACAATAGTTCATTCCCTTTTATTGCTGAGTAGTAGTCCACTGTATGAATATATCACAATTTATCCATTCATTTGTTGATAATCATTTATTTCTAATTTGAGACTGTTATAAATAAAGCTGCTATGAACATGTACAGATCTTTATAGGAATACATGCTTTCTTTTCTTGGGAAAATACCTAGCATAGAAAGGCTAGATCATATGTTGGTGTACATTTAACTTTTTAAGAAATCCCCAAATGATGTTCCAAACTGATTGTATCATTTCACATTCCTACAAGGAGTGTATTAGAGTTCCAGTTCATCCACGTCCTCAACACCACTTTTGATTTTAGCTGATCTAAGAGATGTGTATACATGTTTTTTATATACAGATGTCTAGCTGTTCCACCATGGTTTTTTGTTTGTTTGTTTGTTTCCCTAAAGACTACTGAGATTAATAAAGTTGAGCACCTTTTCATATGCTTATTTGCTGTCCAGGTATCTTCTTAGCGAAGTGACTACTCAAGTCCTTTGTCCACTTTTTATTTGAGATTTCTGTTTTCTTATTATTGAGTTTTGAGAGTTTTTGTTACTTTCTCAATATAAATCATTTATTATACTCTTTGAAAATATTTCTCCCGGTCTGTGGTTTGTCCTTTCTTTTAGCAATGCTTTTGAAGAACAGAAGTGTATAAAATTTGAGTAAGTCCAGTCTGTCAATTTGTTCATTTATAAATTCTGCTTTTGGTGTCACATCTAAGAAATCACTCTCTAACTTAGTCACAAAAATTTTCTTATGTTTTCTTTAGAAGTTGTAATTTTAGGTTTTACATTTAGGTCTATAATCAATGTAGAGTTAATATTTGCACATGGTTTGAGATACGAATCAAAGTCCATATTTTTTATATAGATATGCAGCACCATGTATTGAAAAAATCTACTGCATTGAATTATCTTTGCACTTTGTCAAAAATCTGTTATCCTTATACATGTGGGTCTATTTCTGGACTCTGCCTTCTGTTGCACTGATCTATTTGTCTATTTTTATACTAATACCACTCTTGATTACTGCAGATTTATAATAAGGCTTGAAATCAGGTTGTGTCAGCCCTCCAACTTTGATCTTTTGTCAAAGTTAGTTATTTTGGCTAGTTAGATTTTTGCACTTCTATATGAATTTTAGAAACTGCTTGTCAATTTTTTAAAAGCCCAATGGGATTTTAATTTGGGCTGTGTTGAACCTATAGACCAATTTAGGGAGAGCTGACATCTTAATAATATGAATCCATGAGTCAGGTAAATCTCTCCAATTATTTAAGTTGTCTTTAATTCCTTTTGGCAATATTTGCAGTTTTCAGTGTACAGATCTTTCATACCTTTTGTCAGACTGATTCCTATGTATTTTATATTTTTATGCTATTGTAAATGTTATATATTTTTTACATTTTCATATTCAGTTTGTTGCTAGAATGTAGAAATATAAATGACTGCTGTATTTATTTACCATGTATCCTGCAATCTTACTAAATTTACTTGTCTGTTTTGGTAGCTTTTTGTAGATACCACCAAGTGGAATGGATAGATGGTTATGAGAGTTTTCTCTCTTCCTTTCCAATCTGAATGTGTTTTATTTCTCTTTTTGTTTGATTATACTGGTCAGAACCTACAATGTTGAATAAAAGTGGTAAAAACAGACATTTTTGTGCTCCTTATCTTAAGGGGAAAGCACAGTCTTTCACTGTAGGTATGCGGATATCTGCAGGTTTTCGTAGATGTCCATTATCTAGATGAAGAAGTACCCTCCATTCCTAGTTTACTGAGAGTTTTTAAAATCAGGAATGAATATTGGATTTTGTCACGGTTTTCTTCATCTATTGAGATGATCAGTTTTTCTTTTTTAATATGAGTTACGATGATTAATTTTTAAATGTTAAATCAAGTATTCTTGGGAAAACCCCCACCCAGTAATATTGTCCTTCCTATATATTGTTGGATTTGATTTGATAATATTTTGTTTAGAATTTTTACATTTCTGTTCATGAGGGAAACTGGTCTGAGTTTTTGTTTATTTGTTTTTTAATAATGTCTTTGTGTGGTTTGGGTAATCAGGGTAATGCTGGCTTCAAAGAACAAGTTGGAAAATATTTCTGCCTCTTCACTTTTCTGGAAAAGTTTATGTATAATAGATATTATTTTTCCCCTAATTGTTTGGAAGGATTTACCAGTCAAGCCCTATGAATCAGAAGTGGAAATGTTCTGAATCACTAATTCCATTTTTAAAAAACATATATGACTATTCAGGTTATCTGTTTCTTTTTGAGTGAGCTTTGGTAATTTATATCTTTCAAGGAATTTGGCTATTTCATCTAAGTTGTTGAATTTTTTGGCCTAAAGTTGTTTATAGTATTCTCTTATTGTCCTTCAAATATTTGTAGAATTTGTAGTTATGTCACCTCTCATTCCTGATATTGGTCTTCCCGATATGTGCCTTTTTAATTTTTTTTCCTGACCAGTCTGGCTAAAAGTTTATCAATTTTACTAATCTCAAAGAACTAGGTTTTGATTACATAGATATTCTCAAGTGATTTTTGTTTTCCATTTTACTGATCATCTCTTCTATCTTTATTTCTCTTGCTTCTCTGTGTTTAATTAATTCTTCTTTACTAGTTTCTTAAAGTGAAGTTGAAGTCATTGATTTGAGACTGTATTTTCTAATACAAGCATTTCATTTATACAAAGCTTGATATGTTGTATTTTTATTTTCCTTCAGTTCAATATACTTTCTAATTTTACTTTTGAGTCTTTCTTTATCAATGGGTTATACAGAAGCATGTTGTTTTGTTTCCAAATATTTATTTCCTTTGTATGACTTGAATCCTTTAAAATATGTTGAGACATGTTTTATGGCCTAAAACAGAAGTCAGCAAATTTTTCCTGTAAGTAAAGCACCCAATAGTAAACTGTTTTAAGTTTTGTGGGTCACATACAGTCTCCATCACATATTTTCTTTTTTTTAGGGGCGGGGGGAGAGTATTCTTTCAAACTGTGAAAACCATTCTTAGATTATAGGCTATACAAAACCAATCTATATTTGGCCCCAGGGCCTTTGTTTGCTGACCCCTAGCCTAGAATATGGTTTCTCTGGGTAAATGTTTCACGTAGAATTTAAAGAGAATGTGTATTCTACTTTTGTTAGTGGCGTGTTCTACAAAAGTCAGTTAGGTAATATTGGTGGATAGCGGTATTTGAGTTTACAATATCCTTGATAAGTTTCAGCTTGTTCTAGCAATTATTGAAGGTGAGATCTTGAAATCTGTTTCCTTCTCATAGTTCTATCAGTTTTTACATCATATACTTTGAAGCTCTGTTATTTGGATTATAACATTTCTGATTATATCCTCATTAACTAGCCCCTGTATTAATTTGAAATGGACTACTTTATTCCTGGTAATAGTCTTTGCTCTCAAATCTAATTTATTTCATGTTAATATAGCCACACCAGTATTCTTTTGACTAGTCTTAGTATCAGCATAGTACATTTTTTCCATCCTCTTATTCTTAATGTTTTTGTATTTGCATGTAAAAGTGTGTTGAACCTTGCTTTCCATCCAATACGACAATCCCTGCCTTTTAATTAGGATTTTTTAGATCATTTACAATTAAGGTTATTACAGATATGATTAGATTTATGTTTGTCATTTTGCTACTTTCTGTTTGTTCCATCTGTTCTAAGTGTTCCATCTGTTCCTTTTTTCTTTTTGCTGCTTTCTTTTGGATTGAGTACATTTTTGTGGTTCCATTTTTTTCTCTTTCGTTGGCTTATTAACTATACCTGTTTTGTTATTCTACTGGTTGCTTTAGGATTTATAGTCTACATCTTCAAATTAATCAGTCTTTATGCTATTATTGTCATATATTTTACTTATCATGTTATAATCACACACAATACACTTATTTTTTTAAGCAATTGATTATCTTTAAAAGAGAATTAAATAGAAAAAAATCTTTCACATTTACCCATGTAATTACCTTTTTTAGTGCTTATCATTTCTTTGTGTAAATATATATTTCCATCTGGTATCATTTGCCTTTCGCCTGAAAAACTTTCTTTAACATTTCTTATAATGCAGTGTGTGATGATATTGAATTTTCACTCTGAATTTTCAGGCTCTGTGACACTGTCAAGTTCAAAGTGCGTAAACATCAATTAATCTATTCCCTGCCATACACTACTATAAATAGCCTTGGCTAAAGAGTAGAAGTGAAAACAGAAAAGGAACATATTATACAACCGTGGAATAACCTAGAACCTCTGAAAGTCCAGCTTGGGGTAGGGGGACCTTGTGGTATGGCAGCATTTAAAAGTGACTGCATAAACATGGGGCATCTTCTCAGATATCAATTTCATGAGATTTTTTTTAAATTTTTAAGCATTATATTTATATTAAACATATGACTATTATGATATGTAATATAACATATTAAATTCAAGACAAAACATGAAAGTAGGAATTTCTAGCTTTGAGACCAAGCTTCTAGGCAATTATTCATTCTTCTCTGCTATTAATTACACTTTTGTGAAAGAGTTTGAGGAGTGACCTTGATGATTACACATGATTTATTAAAATGTCTCCTAAAATTGGATGCTATCAGCAAATACAGATTATTCATAAAGGTTTTTATTTAATTAGAATATGCATTTCTGAATTGACCACTATATCCCATTATTTAACTCATAAATTCCCTCTTATTGTGCTTATGAAAAATGTACTTGACTCCAAGTTCTTAAAACACCCATCATTATTCCTGTGAAGAACTTTTTACTTACCAGTTCTCACTCTTGTTGCCATTAGTATGCCTGCATCAATCAGTACTTACAACACTGTCCAATTTTCTGATTCCAATCCAGGATAGAATGTGAAAGCAAATAAACAAACCCATTAGAGATAGGCCTAAAAGATAACGAACTTGCTATGAAGGCCTTATCAAAAAATCTCCTTCTAAGACTGCATCCTAACCAAATAAGGCAAGATTTAACTATTAGATTATTCCTTCACCAGTAGAAAAAAAATTGGTTGCAATCAACATAAATACTCCCAAATAAAAAACTGCTTAAATTACAGTACACCCTTATATTCTATAACAGAATATACATTCAGTCACTAAAGTATATTACAGCTGAATATTTATTGCTACAAATAATATATATTGCTCATTTGTATTTGCTTATAATAAGAAAAACCCAAAGTTTTCAGAAATATTTAATATGAATAAATACCTATTCAAAATGATGAGATCATCATTTGTTTATTCTTTAATTCAACAAATATTTGTAGCATTAACTAAGACATTGTCCTTACCCTTGTGACTCTTAATTTGTAAGAGGGAAAAATCAACAATCAACAATCTTGGAAAATTTTTACTCCTTTCTTTCATTCTCATTACATAATTGCCAATCATCCCTTCCTTTATTTATTGAGGACTTTGGCATTTGGCTTTCAGTATGTATCTCCCTGCCACTTGAGTGTCAATATGACAACCCATCCAACAACCATTAATTCTAGACTCTGCCAGCTTACAGTCACTTCATTCAGCAATCCATGCCCAGGGCCAGACCCTCAACCTTTCTGATCACCAGAAAATTTTTCCATAGCCTTAGACACCATGATTTATCATTCTAGTTTTTCTTCACTCCATTACTTCTTAAACACCTGCTTTCTACCTTTTTTTAAAACTTCCATTCCTCAAGTATTCCCTTTCCTTTCAAACCACAATCTCCCAAATAGCTTCATAGCTTTTCTTATCCACGCTAGATTCCCAGATGTATCAGTCTCTCCTGCTAATAACTTTGCCCCCTAGTTAAGTCCCTGTCCCATTCCTTAGAGCATATATTTTATACCATCCTAATTCAGTTCAAACTTGCTACTTCACCTATGCCCTTCTCTCTCTTATACGTCCTTTATCAGAAAAAAATCAAAACTTATCAGCTATATACCTCCCTCACCTCTTGCTCCACATTTGCCAGTTATACAGTTATCTTCACCTCCTCCTTTCTAATTGCAGAGGAAGAAATCTCCTTTCTCTTTTTCCAAGGCAATTCCTTTCTGTGCACCCTTGATCCCATATTCCTAGAGAATCTTGCTTTACCTTTATCTCCCCTCTTTTTAATCTCTCCTCTCTGCTGACTCTTTCCCCACATTTTAAACACTCGTTACTGTAGAATCTCCTATTCAATTCTGTAACCCCTTCCAAAAATTATCATCTTTATTTCTGTTTTTAAAAAGAAATGAAGAGCCTCGAAATAATATAAATCTACTGTAACTTTTCTCAATTTTAATATACTGTTCAACCTAACACAAACAGCATTCTGCCACCATCAATCCATTGAAAGTGTTCTGGCAAATATTAATTATGACAAAATTGCCAAATCTCATATCTTTTTCAATTTACTTGACCTGTCTTTATTTTCTGATACTTCTAATTTCTTTCCTCCTGAAACCTCTCCCCTATTGGCTTCTCTGACACTGAGTACTCTTGGTGCTGCTTTCCATCCCTCTGCTATTTCTTTTCAGTTCTTTTGCTGCCTCTTTCCCTGCCCATTCAGTAATGTCGATTCTCATTTTCTCTCACTGTATTCAGTCTCTATGAGTAACGGCATCCATTCTCCCTTTAATTTCAACTACCACCTATTTAGTCATATCTACTTTAAGCCAAGGCCTTTCTCCTAAGTTTCAGATGCATATGTTGAACTCCCTACTGAACTCTCTACATGGATAGCCCATTGGCATTTAATCTTCCATATTCAAGTATGTCCTCATTGAGCTTCTCATCTCCTTCCCCTTTCTCAGTTTTCTATCCCACACTTTTACACACACACACACACACACACACACACACACACACACACACACACACTTTCCCTGAAGCCCTGTTCTTTCTCTATTTGTCTCTATCCCAATTAATTATCTGATCATTGTACTCTACGACAGTGGTTCCCAACCTTTTGGGCACTAGGGACTGGTGCTCCTATGAAAATCTAATGCCTGATGATCTGAGGTGGAGCTGAGGCAGTGATGCTAGCACTGGAGGGAGCTGAAAATACAGGTGAAGCTTTGCTTGCTTGCCCACTGCTCACCTCCTGCTGTGCGGCCTGGTTCCTAACAGGCCAGGACTAGTACCGGTCCGCTGCTCTGGGTTTGGGGATCCCTGCTCTACAACCAAGCCAAGGACTAGGGAATTATTCTAGACTTCTCTCCCATCTCTATCCCAATCATCACTTCCCTAGTCCAAAATCTCATTTCCCACCATGACTGTAAAACCACATAAAAGACACTTCCATTTATTAAAAATAAAAATAATAATAATAATGTACATTTTACAACATTCCCCCTAATATTGAAATTATGAAATGACAACCATGTTACCTTATTAACAAACCATGAAGGTTTACATGGAAACATATATATTTTGCACTATTCCCAGAGATCAGAAACCTTGTTTGTACCCCTGTCCCTGATAATGTTTAGCAAACAGCAGTTGTTGGTTATCTGTTCACTTTTGAATAAAGTAAACATGGCATGTTTAAACATATCCATAATAATTATTAAACTTCGTGTTAACTCAATACATAATAGGATTCATATTAATCTTATATAACAAAACAGAATTTTTACACCTTGTTACTTCACCAGAATTTCTTTAAAACTCATACCACACACACACTTATACACATACACCACATCTAGGAATTAGATTCCCTATAAACTGAGCTTCCTTTCACTCCTATCCTACTGTCACAGACAATACTTAATCCATCTATGCTCCTTCAGTTTCTACCTATTCTTCACCACAAAATGATGAGTTAATGCATCCTTCTGGCTACCCTTACAGTAAAAGTAGTGTCACCTCTGTGGGTCAGAGGGGTCCCAAGGCCTTCCTACTTTGTTCTCTGATTTCTGAAAGATAGACTCTCTAGTCCATAAGATATAAACTGCAGTTTTCCTGAAGAACAGCAAAATACAGTATTCAATACAACTAAATGAATGAAATTCAATAATGCTAACATACAAAAGAGAAATATAGAGCCTTCCTTTGTCAATTGGGAAAGGGAGGAAGGCGGTATATTGTTAAGGGGACTTCAGAAGCAATGCCTTCCAATCGTTCCTGATTTTTTAAAATTTTCTTTAATGCCTATTTTATAATTTAGGCAGGAGGATGTTCAAAAGCAAGTCCACAGGTCTAGGTTTATGGGCAAATAAAAGCGATGTACAAAGTATTTTTATAGCAAGTGATTTAGTAGAAGCCTTGAATTTTAGAATCATTGTCAACTGTATGTACTAATATTTTTTACTTCTAAAGAATTAAACTTTAGGAATTTCAATTTTATATAAAAATAAAGGTACATGGGGGATCATTATAATTAACTATATGCTATAAGAATTTCTTATCAGGAAAAGGTTTTGTATCTCTCATACTGTATTAGTAGTCTTGCACTTTATACTATCATGAGTTCATAGGGTCAAAAGTTAACAGTATGGGGTCATCAAGTAAATTAAATGTTAACAGCAAAAATTAAAGGACTTAAATTAAAAACATAGGGCCTGATCCTATGATGAAGAAAAGTAAGGAAAAAGTGTTCCCACAAGAGCTGTAAACTGTTCACCTATTTAAAATAAATTACTTCTTCAGAGCTGCCTTAAAAAGTTAATTTGTTTTTAACATGTAAGCATTTCTTTGCCAAAAGAGAATGTGCTATATTTTACTCTTTTTATTTCCCTATAGATTCATTCTACAAGAAAGACTTTCCCACATTTTAAGTATAGAAATGTAGTTCTCAAATGTCATAGAAAACTGGTTATATATCTTCAGTCATATCTTCTAAAGACCAGAGGGTTTTGATTTTTGTTTACTAAAATTAAGTAAGAAATGAATTGTTAATAGATTCCTGGTTCTTTCTCTCTGTTGTAAAGTTTCCTTTATTTAAACCCTTCAATTTTCTTTTGATAAAGGGCCAAGAATATGATCTATTTCTATTTACAGTCCTTTTAATTATCTAAAATTGTACTCCAAATACAAACATTTTATTGGCTAGGACAAAAATTAACCAACCTTTGGTATATTTCAGACCATATATGGCATACAATTTATCATTCTGGGAGTCACGTTTTGAGACAGCACTATTAAACTGAAGAATAACCAGAAGAAGGAAGCCAAGATAGTAAGGGTTTAAAATCATAAAGCCATTAAAGAAACTAAAAGGATATTTAGGGGGTGGGGATTCAGTTGTCTGCTAGTTGAAGATAATAGATGTCATATTTAAAGGGTTATCACATGTAGGTGGGAATGAGCTATAGGAGGCATTTGGACAAAGGTGGCAGTTACAAAGAGTCATGTTTTGAATATTAAGAGTCTATGATTCTAAACCCGAATAGGTTAAATTTCCTTCATTAAGCTCTTATGAAATTTATATTATTTTTAAAATAATGTTTCAAAAACATTGTATTTAATATTTCATCTAAGGCCAGCATTGTCATGCTAATTTTTTTGATAACTGAAAATTCAGTAGATAACTGAAATAAATGGATTTATCTATTTCCAGGAATCTTTATTGGTAAAGGGATGGAAGAGTTTATACTTTCTCAGTAAATATTAACCATTATTAATTGTAAAGGAATTTTAATTCAGTTCCATAATCTATGGCCAAGAATTTGGAAGCAAAACAATTATTTATATAGGGAAAACACCTTAACCTCCATAATCTTAACAAAATCAGAGTTGAAAATGCAGTACATATATGAATCTGTTCCAACCACTTCCAGATATTAGGGTTCTAAACTATGCAAAGTAAATTTCCCAAAAGAGAAGTACATTTCCTGATACATGTATAAATTTTATCCCATGTAACTAATATTGGCATACTTTAAAAATCACATGGGGGGGGAACTTACTTTTAGTTTCTCTTTGCCTTATATGATTTTTAAAGGGTCATCCAAAATATTTATGATAATAAAGTACTTATGTTGATCTTTCATTAAAAGAATCTACTCAACTGCAGAACAAACAGTATATTCTCTTAAAGTGATACCTAATTAACTAATATAGTTATGAACCATTTAAGTAACCTCTGAAGAGGATGTAATCATTGTTTTTTAATGTATCAATTAGCTACAGGGAAAAGAAACTATCAAAGTTACTTGATAGAACAAAGATATAGTCAATATCTAAAATAAACTGTAAGTTTGCACTTTTAAAAAGAATGTAGACCAGTGAATTCGTGGAAAAAATGTCACATTCTTACCAACAAATTTCAATAAATGTTGTATAGGTTTATGATTTCAGTGGTAGACTAGATGCTGTACCTAATTAAACACTTGTTGTCCATCTTGAGGTCTGACACTTCACGGACCTAAAAGAGATAAAAGTACTTTTTATGAATTTGTTAAACAAAAAAAGTATAGAAAAATAACTAGACTTGGTGTGTGTGTGTATATGTGTGTGTGTGTGTGTGTGTGGTGTGTATGTACATATATATGCTTACCATGATTAGAAGTTTAATTTGAAACTTTCAGGTAAATATTATATTTGAAAATTAAAAACTCATAGAAAATAAATAGCTATGGATCCAGGACACAGATTAGAAACATTTTTAAACCAGCCATTATTAAACCTTGTCCTCTTTGCCTTTATTATAATTTTTCTAGTTTAGTAGTTATAATATTTCTGGAGGGTGAAAATCCTAAGCATAGCTATTTATAGCATAGTGTTTTAAATATATGATAATAAACAAGTACAAAACAGCCTTAAAACATAATACCTTGTTCATAATAGATATTCAGTAAATATCAGTTTATCAGTTAGAATATAGCCTTCATATTCAATACATTACAAATATTTACCATTTTATATTCTTCACAATTTTTCTTTTTAGGCAAGGCAACCCTTGGTTGACCTCACAGATTGCAAGGACCTCGTCAACTTACAGTCTTTATTTTTATTTTTATGCCTACAGCACCTGGTCTTCCTAGATAGTCTTCCATCCAAGTACTAACCAGGCCCAACCCTGCTTAGCTTCCGAGATCAGAGGGGATCGGGCTTGTTCAGGGTAGCATGGCCGTAGACTATTCTTCACAATTTTAACCCACAGATAATAAGAATACGTAGACCATAATACAATAAAACAAGTGATTCTCCAATATGTTCAGGTGGCAGAGCAATTGGTGATCCTATCTCCCTCTGCTGAGTACCATTCATTCCCATTAAATATTTATCAATGCCAATAGCTATGCTAAAGACAGGATAAAAACAGACATAGTCCTGGCTATCAGGAAACTTTCAAAACCAGGATATATATCTATATATGTATGTATACATACAATATACACTGCCTCAGCCACACATCAACACAGACAAAAAGGCCATTTATGTGAATATTAGTTCCTACTGTAACAAATAACCCTAAAATTAGTGACTTAAAACAACAGAAATTTATCATCTTATAGTTATGGAGGTGAGAAGTCTAAAATGGGTCTCAGTGAGCTAATCAAAATTTGGGCAGAGCTGCATTCCTTCCTGGAAGCTCTAGGGAAGAACTTGTTATCTTGCTTTTCTAGCTTCCAGGGGATGTCCTCATTCCTTGGCTTATGGCCCCCTTCTATCTTCAAAACCAGTAATAACTGGTTGAGTCTTTTTCACATCTTATGGCTCTGACATTGACTTCTCTGCTTCCCTCTTCCACTTTTAGAAGACTTGTAATTACAAAGGGCCTACTCAGATAATCTGGGATAATCTACTTTTATTTAAGGTATCTGAGTAGAAACCTTAATTTTACCTGCAACCTTTGCCATTTAACCTAACATATTCACAGATCCTGGAGGTAGGACATGGACATCTTTGGGAGGACCATTATTCTGGTACCATATGTATATAAATAATTTTTCCTCTATTTTTCTTCAGGATGTTCATCAACCATCCATGTCTGAAATTATGCAAACTGTTCACATATGTGCTAGATTCCAGAGAAAGGGTCTCTAGACCCTAAAACTTCAACAAGTTCTCAAAGTTCAGAATCACTGGACTAGCTCATAGAACACCAGTATTAGCTAGAAGTATATAGTTTGGTGATATCAATGATTCCAAATTTTAGATTGTTTTTTTTAACATGTATATTTTTAACTTTGATCAGAAAACCTTGATGTGGGTTGAAAGCTTTTTAAGTATTTTTTTTCCTCTGTGTGTTTTTAGTAGTTACAAACATGCTCATTATTTCTTTACATCTTGCACTTATGAACATTGATCCACATTGGTATGCATCATTTTGTGATGATAACAGTAAATGCAGTAGACATTCCACAATCTACTCAATAATCTTTCTACTATTAGACATTTCATTCTCCTACCCCCTTTTTTTCTATTATATTTAATACTGGAATAAGGATCTTTTTTCCACATTTTGGATTTATTTCACCTAGACTAGATTCCTGAAATTGGAATTTCTGGCAGGAAAGATCTGACTATTTCTACAACCTTTTCTATATATTGCTAAATTACTTTCCAAAAGGGCTATTTTAATTTACATTCCCACCAGCCTTTACTTACTTGTACCATCAACGTTTTCTTTTTTACCAACAAGTTTTCTTTTTTAACGTCTCTTGCATTTTCTAATCTGTTCTCCAGTACCCTTGTTAAAGTGAATTTCTAATATATAAATCTGATCATTTTACTCATTGGTTTAAGATTTTTCAATTATATCAATATAAAGGTGACATGTAAGTCCCTTCATGGTTTAGCCTCTATCCACTTGATTAGGCTAACCTTTCTCACTTCGTCCAAAGGCACCTAGATGATAAATCACATTAAATACCTGAATTTTCTTGAACCTCCCTGTTTTCTCATACTCCAGTGATTCTTTAAATGCTTTCTATGGTCTATTTCTACTCTTTTACACTGGGGATAATTCCAAAACCTTTAAAAGCTCTACCAAGGATATTCTTCAAGATAGTTTCTACAAAGCTACCCTTCAAGACACAGCTCAACTGTAACCTCCTCCTAAAAAACTTTCCTGAAACACCTATACCTAACTTGAGTTAAATGTTCCTCCTCTATATTTATCAAATTATAATTTCTTTTAAAAAATTTGTTTCTCTCATTAGACTCTCAGCTTCTTGCTAACAGAGACTACATATTTTTCATCTCTATCCAATTCTGCTAAGGTAAATGTTTGATTAATTATGTGTGCCAGTACATATCAAACCCATCAAAACATACCTGCATTTGGGGAGCTTGTATTCCCACATCTGGGAAATCTTCTAATAAATAAGCAAATAAATGAGAAAGTCAATTAGGAAAGGCATATGCATAAAAATGTTCAGTTCAGACTTATTTATAATAGCAAAATATTGGAAACAGCCTATATACCAGCAACAGATGCATAGTAGAATCTGCTAAATGATATGTAGTAGAGCGATTTGGAATGAAGGTTGTAAAATGATATAGTAACTCAGACACTTATGACATGTAAGTTGAAAAAGACAAAACAATTTCTCACTACAACCCTAAAAAATTAGATATACAGACATTGACTAAAAGGGAACATGAAAACTGTATGAGTTGTTTGTGCAGACTATGATTTCATTGCCTTTGTTCAGAACTTTATAAACATTGCTATGACATCTTCTCAAGTATAAGAAAAATAACTTAAAATTAAACCCATGCCATTAACATCTGTGTATATATTGGTATATGCCTATTTATGTGTATGTATACATACATACACACACACATTTCCTAGTTCTGCCTCTGAAAGGTACAAGAAGTAGAGACACAGCAGTAGCAATGAACACCTCCAGCCTTGGTCTCTAATATTGTTCTGCACTAACAGGAAACAGGGTTCCATAGAGAGAAGCAAATTCCAGGGATGGGCAGGGTAAGGACAAGAAAAACATGGAACATCTTATTATATTACAAAGTAAGGAGTGCTCGAAAAAAAATTATGCAGCCATATCACAAAGACCCAGGAACCAGATTCAAGGTGATCCCTCTAGCTAAATCTGGGACAATTTGAACACCAAAATAATTTAATATAGACTTAAATATTTAGAGATGAAAGGTCATGATGTATGTAACCTACCTTCAAGTGGTTCAGAAAACAATTATACAAAATATACATATATGTAGATACAAAGTACATATGAAAACAAAATACAGAAGTGGAAAAACATAGGAGTTTATAAGTTAATGGCAGATAATAAATAAACAAACAAACAAACAAATAAATAATAGGGGAGAAGAGAGGACTCTTTGCCATAGAATGCTGTGGGCCAAGTGGTTGGTAAATGTGGAGGGAGTACTAGATTTGACTGAATCCTTTTGGAACCATCATGGTAAAATTATATCAGCAATAACGATGCTGAATTAAATGAGAATTTTGATGAAGAGCAGGATATATCTTCAAATGTCTCCCACAAATTTCTTATTAATTGCCAGGAAGAAAAAAAGTACGGTAACTATACAGTGGAAATTCAAGCCACATATGGACCAGGTGATCAAATGAAATCAATGAAAGATAGATGGATGTCATATGCTTCCAGAAGTGATACCTTGAGAAGGACTTGTGCAGGAGTCCAGTTGAGAATGCATAACTTCAATCTAATCATGAGGAAACATCAAACAAAAACAAAATAAATATTCTATTAAAAGGGAGGTGAGGAATTGGCGGCGGGGGGGGGTCATTTTATGAACATTATAGATGTCTAGCCAATGTACTGGACACTTGAAACTAATTTAAATAGATAAATTTATTTTTTAAAAAACAGGAGGTAGGTGGACAAGCTGCATTCTTCAAAGATGTCAAGGTAATTAAAGATTTTTTTAAAAGGCTGTGGACATGCTCTAAAGTAAAGGATGTTAAAGAGTCAGGACAATTAAATGTAGTACCTAACTCTAGACTGGATCCTATCCTGGAGAGAGAAATGATACAAGGACTAACCTACAAAACTGGATATGGATAGCAGATTAAAGTATTTCAGTGTAAATCTTTGAAGTTGATAGGAAATACGCTCTCAAGTATTTAGGAGTGAAAGGCCAAAATGTGTGTAACTTCAAATCGCTCAGGAAAAAAATCGTATCTAAAGATAGTAAATGTTAAGAGAGATACCGTGCATAAGAGCAAGCAAATGATATGAGTGTTCTTCAAACTATTTTTATTTTCCAAATTTTTTGTAAATTTGAAATTATTTCCAAATTAAAAAGCTTTTTAAAATTAAGTCCACCTCAGAAAAGACCAATAGGAAAATAAAAGGTACCCATCTACGTAAATTGTTTTTAAAACATTCAATAGGACATATTAAGTTTTCAAGATACTGTTCAAAATGCTTTTCTTCAAGAGTCTTCATCCTTTCTTAAAATATAACAGACCTATAGCTTTCACAATTTTACCTAAATAAGTTAATACGTTGAAGCCAACATTCTATCAGTTGTAGCTTATTCATTAGAAATAGCAGGAGAGAAAAAACAAGCATTGAAAGTACAAGGCCTATGTTGTCCACACTACGCATATTTACTATTCATTAGCTGATGATTGCATTCCAGTTTCCAAGTAAAACCTTATATTTGAAGTAATGACTTCATTTCTACTCTTACAACAAGTAAGGAGGAGGGAGTATGCAGAGACAACTGGGTTGGTGAAAGGGGGTGGGGAGAAAGAATGATGAACTCTTCACTGTATTCAAGATGAAAGAAAGCTGAAAACTGCCCTATTTTAGTACCCAAATAATTGAATTTTCTTTTCATAAAATACATCACTTTGTAGAGTATTAAAATTTAGGAAAGGTATTTTTACTTTTTTTTTTTACCTATGAATTTGATGGTCTGAAGTAAAAGCCCTTTTTTCTTTTTTCTTTTAAAATTCAACTCAGGAGTTTACACCCCCTTGTGGTCAAACATAAAATTCTTCATTCTCAAAACACCATTTTTTCCAATTGGACTTCTTGTTTAGGTATAGGAACCATGTTACTTGATTTTGTTTTCTCTCATTTTCGTGAATTGAAAAGATTTAATGAAGGATTTTGGGTTTATTTAATATTTTAAACAAAATAGTACTTAAATCTAAAAGTAACCTCCATATAAACTTTAGTCTGTACAAAATAAAATAATTGCACACACTTCATTAGTTATTTATAAGGATTCAAGGGGAAATGCACATATACATGCTTATTAGCACAGTACCTGACACATAGTAGGTACTCAGTGTTATTATTTGTCAACATCATAAATTTTTATAGTCACTCTCTTGACGACTCTAGTAAATGAGGGCTAGATCAAAAATTTACCAATTCATGAAATTCAATACCAATCTTGCAAATAAGTTCCCCATATATATCACTTATCCAGACTTCCCCTAGCTAATTCTTCTGACAGGTACATTATATTTTTTAAAAAATACAAATAATATGTAATTATCTCTGGAAGGTAGAAATTTGGATAGTTTTTACTTTATAATTTTAGATTGGCCTGATTTTTTTCTTTAACTGTAATAATTAGAAAAAAAACAATAAAACCATTCCATTCCATGTTACTCCTGTGGAATGGTAAAACACACTACCATTCTTATTCAACTGACAGACATCATTACCCATATTTGGCAAAATCTTATGTCAGCATGATTTACCATTTTAAGAGACTCTTGAACATGCATGACACTATCGTTTGATTTTTAAAACACTCTTAAAGAAGCCATTTTAAAAGATAACAGTTAAAGACTTATCTAATATTTACTAATATGCCGAGCACTGTTCAAATGCCTTTAATATGTTAGCTCATTTACATCCTTACAACAACCCACTGAGATACTAGCATTACTTCTTTTACATAAATTCAACGTGAGACAAAGTAACTCATGTAGGACCACAGCTAGTAAGTAACAGAGTTGAGATTAAAATGAAGAGAATTTGATTCCACAGTCCACCCAATCTGTGCACAGAAGTAGGAAACAGATGTAAGACACACATACTACTCAGCCATGTTACTTATCTCAAATTATTAAAATCCGTTTCAATAATGCAAATTGTGCCGCCCTTTTCCCATTTCCTTACTTCTTAGTGCTTCAGGCACTTTCATATCCATTGTCTAATTTAACCCTCACAGTGATATATGTTTTCATATACTTAAACAGTTATGGTTCTTCACAAGTTGTTTTGCAACAGAAACTTGGGGGAAGGGAAGGACATAGCAATACCCCTGATTTTAAAATGTTGGATTCTTTAGAAATTTCATTATACCTTGGAATCAGGGAAAAAGCAACCAGTCAAAAATATTCTTAAAATGTAATCATTTAGGACCAGTGGCATTTAGGATCAGTTATCTTAACTAGCCTGGTGACAGGTAGAATAACTCTCCCAAGCAAATGAGGTTTTTAAAGTGTTAAAATATTGACAACTTTATCATCATTTATTGTCCTATCATAGCGCCCCGTTTTAAAAGGTGAACACAGATTTGCCTAGGGCTTGTGCTTACTAGTTGTAAACCTTTGCAGTGAATTTGTTAATCTGAGCTTCGGGTGTCCTCATGTGTAAAATGATAGTACGATGCGTCGCACAACAGAAATCCTTCTTTGCTAGATTCAGTTCACTTAACGCCTTTTTTTTTTTTTTAATAGCCATGACACCCAAAGCCTGCCTTTTCACCCATTCACCTCTTCCAAACCGAAAGAATTTTTAAGGACAAGTAGGATGGTGAGAGAGGCTGGATTCGATTAAGGAGACTTCTCAACAGGCAGCCCAGGACCGGGAAGGACTCCAGAAAATTTATTTCTTCAGGCAGGCGCGCGCGCGCACACACACACACACACACACATGCACATGCACACACACAAGTCAAGCAGGGGAAACCACGCCTCCTGTGTGTGCTCAGGTTGAATCGCACTGGAAGGAAAAGGGAAAAAGGCTCAGGCTCCAGAATCTGACAGATGCAGACTCATCCACATGCTACCTGTGCTGCTTTAGGCAAATATACCTAAATCTATGACCCTTGGTTTCCTGGTATGCAAACTGAGAATAATAATAGTACCTACCTCATGAAGTTGCTCTGATGCTTAAGTGTGATAACTCCTGTAAAGCGTTGACATGCAGCAAGAGCTCTGCACACAGGCAGGGCTGTTTTAAGTACAATACACACAGTCTCGTAGACACATTCCGTTGCTATGAGTTTAGACACTAGCAATAAGACGTTTTTCTTTTCGCTTAAGCTGCGTCCTTGTTTTCCTCGAACACTAGACTAAATGCCTATGAACTGATAACGTCACCTGTGGACCCTCGGGCCCACAGTCCACACCGACCCTCCACCTCCGCGGCTGAGTAAAGGAGCTGCACGCACGCGCAAGAAAAAGAGGTAGGATTGCCTCCAAAGGAAGCGATGGGAGAGAGGCGAACAACGATAATTCTGCGCATGTGCACTGCGCGGGGTTGGGGGGGGCAGTAGGAGTTGCGCGTGCGCAAAAGTGTTGGGAAAGCCCAAGGGGGGGTTGGAGGCGGTATTGACAGCTGTGCAGGCAGCCCGCGTTCCCGGCATGCCCCGGGGCGGCGGGGTTGGCTCTAACGAATTTGAATGAGGAGCCTCAGCGCTTTCGGCGCCATTTTCGAGTGATGCCTGATCTCATCAATCTAGCGGGTGAGGCGGGATAACCTGTCCGAGAGTATATCGCTACTAGGACTCCACCGAAAAAATCACTAAAAAAATCGCCAAAAATTACTTCGCGCAAAAGGCAATCGGCGGAGTTTCGCCAGGGTTGGCGCAGTCGGTAAGAGCTTGAAGTAACCGAGCGGGACTCGGGAGGTGGTTGTGGGACCGGCAGGCGGTGGGGGGTGCAGAGAGTGGGCACTGGGTACGCCCTCATTTTAATCGCTAAAAATGCAAGGAGATAAGGTTGGGGGTAATAGGGTGTCAGCGAGCTGGCGGCTGCGGGCAGAATGTGGCGGGAGCGCGGAGATACGGGAGCGTGGGGGAGGGGAGTTGCAGTTTGAGCGGGACGCAGACGGCCTGCGGCGGAGCAGCCGCCGCCCAGCGGATCTGTCAGCAGGACCCCCTGCCCGGGGACCCAGGCGAGGCGAGGCGGGGCTCCGCAGGTTGCAGCTCCTTGACAGGAGGAGGGGGACGAAACCCCCTCCCCCATTGCGGAGCCGAGCGTTCTTCCATCGCAGTTTACCCGGCCGGTTGACGGTCGTCTTCTCGTGATAAAAAAGTTAAGATAGGCGGAAAATTGAGGACCCGGAGGAGCGGGTACCTCCTGTCCGTCAGTCGTGCGGGACCCAGCCCTGTATATTGTCTCTGACGCTAAAGCGTTAGGTGCCCGAGGAAAGTGAGTTTCACAAGGCCGACCTCCGGCTCTGAGCGCCTCGGTCCGGGCCGGGGTAGCACTGACCGCGTCTGGTTTTTCCAATTTGGGCCAGATGGGGCGGGGGCAGTCTTTTGAGGTTTTAGTGGGCTCCCAGGAAAGATGCTGGGCTTTCCCTTTTTTGCTTGGGATTTTTGTCATTTGCTCTCCTGGTGTTGTCCTTGGGGGGAGGGGGGAGGTGTTCTTGGGTGAGATGAAAGATGAGGCTTCAAGTACGCGATTTCCTTCTTTGCGATTTCCTCTGAGTCGCACTTTTCTTAAAATTTTTCCTTCTCCAGTCTTTGAAATATGTCGCAAGGAAAAGAAGCAATCTGTGAAACGGTATTGATGTTCTCCTCCCGAAAAGTCTTTACCCGCACAACTTAGTGGTAGTTTTGCAATCCCCACCTTTTCTTGGGAACTCTCTTGACTTTGAGGCGGAGGGAAGAGGACTGTTGTCTTTTCCTTTAGTGATTGTTTTCTTTTTTGTTTTTTTTTTTTTTTAGCTCGCAATTTCCACCAATTCTCACTCGACAACTCTTGAAAGATATAAGCCAGT
Source organism: Eonycteris spelaea (assembly GCA_003508835.1). Taxonomy (NCBI): domain Eukaryota; kingdom Metazoa; phylum Chordata; class Mammalia; order Chiroptera; family Pteropodidae; genus Eonycteris; species Eonycteris spelaea. Next base: position 3,195,561 of record PUFA01000183.1, read on the forward strand.
GATGGCTTTAAGTAATACTTTCTAGATAGTGACCTTTATAAAAATTTCTCACTAAAGATATATTGAATCTGGAATCCTTTTTCTACCCCGAAGGCGCCGCTAGATTAACCCTTTGCTGGCGTGATGGTTTGCGGGTGGGGTACACGGCTCTGGGTTGCGAATATGCAGGAGATGGTTTTTGCAACAGCTATTCAATTGTTCCGCAAAGAGGAATAACGCTTCCAGAGAACCGCAATCACACATTCTTCAGGACGCCTGCCTGAGGAGTTTTCCCTCTGGAATTGATGTAACGATTGATTGGTCTCTTATTTCTATAAAGACTGGGGGACCCGCCCTCACTAAGAATCTTTCCCCGATGAGAATAAGAAAGCGCAAAATGATGTTTTTCAAATTGTGTGTAACGGAGCTCCCAAAACACCGGACTTGTTATCCCCTGATTGGCTGGAAGGAAGCGGGACTGGGGGTTTGAATGTTAAACACTAGATTATAATTCTCGACTTTACGAAAATTTATATTTTTAGAAAACCACGGAAATAGCTACAAACATTAAGACGAGGAGTTAAAAAAAAAAGCTGGTGTTTAACATTTTTTCAGAAAGAACCTTCGAGTGTTTCTGAAATATATATTAAAAGTAAAACTGAGGAGGCAATTTTCGCAAAATTGTAATTCTGCTGGATAAAATTGCAAGACTTTTATATATTTGCCCTGTTCTCTGTTGGATAAAACTGAGTTAGGCATTTAGGGTTTTTATTCCTTTGATAGAAATTTTTCATTTTAAACTACATGTATTTAGATGCAGATTACGAGAATTTTGATGAAAAGAAACTTAATTTTTTTGATGTTTAGAAAGCTTTTCCACATTTTTCATAAAAATTGATATATTTTAAATACTTTTCACATCTAATTTAGAATATATAGGTTTTACTAATTCAGCCATTGCAGTGGACTTAAAACTTTTTTTTTTACAAGAAATTTATGTTGCTTAACACAGTGCAACAGGTAAGTATGCACAGGTGCGTATGTATGATTTCATTCCTTTGGTAAATTCATTATGAAGAAATATATTTCATAAAACAGTATGGTGTGTTGTGTTTTATTTGGTTGATTATATAAGTTGTTTTTTTTCTTGAGACAGCCGTCAATACATTTCTGTTTATTGCCAAGCTTGTCATTTCATTTAGTTGCATCTTGATAAAAGGCGGGTGTGGTTTTCAAAGAAAATCAGCAAACTCATGGATAAACAGGATAGCTGTAGATGCTTTTTAAAAGTTTTTAAAAATTTAATAGAAATTTATGTGCTTTTATGAGTAGTAGTTGAAATTTTGAAACAGGAGTTTGTGTTCTCACATTGGGTCAAATATGCATTGTTAGGAAATATTCAAATGAAAAAATCCTATGACTTTCATAAATCTTTGCAGGACTGTAAATATAATTTGTATTAATAAGTAGAATAGCAGAGTTTAGAAATCGTACTATTTTGTGTTGTCTTCATAACAAGAACTGTAACTGCAGAACCTGTGTTCATTACCTTTTTTCAAAGTTGTTTTATTTTCAATCATTAAAATTTCATTTGAAAGTACCAATTCTCTGTAATATTTGATTTGATGAAATTGTAGAAGACCCCATCTTTATTTTAAATGTAATTTCTCCTATATATCAGAACTAGTGAGTTTTGCTTTTTTTACTATTATTTTTTTTTCTTTTTTTGTTTTAGTTTTCATTCAAATTATTATATGATTTGGAGAATTTTGAGGGTGGAGTGGAGGAAGGCTTTTAAATTCCACAAGGCTGGTTAAATTTATCATACCTTTTTAGCACTTTGGTTTACGAGGTTTTTTTGTTTGGGGGTAATGGCTGAAGGATTGTTTTGCTTAATAAGCCATTTTTATAAGGAGTGAAGGATTCCTTTATTTAAAATACTACACTTAAAGCTTGAGAGCACACTAGCACCTAAATAAAATCCACAGCATTCAAATATTTTTCCTTTTATGTGATGCTAGATAAGAGGAAGATTTTGGGTTTAGATTTGTGGGCATATAGGTTTGAGTTCCAACAGATGTGTATGATTATTTTATTTTGTATATTATTCATATTTCTCTGCAGAAATTGATAATTCTAATTTATTTTCTATTGTAAGGGCTAGAAAAGTCATATAACACCACAGGAAAACAATGGTAGGGAAAGGTGTTGCTACAGTAGCTCAACTCTTTTTAAAGTCATGTTTACATATTGTGGGGGAGAAGGATCTAGAGAAGTATCAGTCTTCCTAGTAGCATTGATTTTATTTGTTTGCCCTTCGTACTGTTTTTTTTTTTAAATCCTAGTAAAAGTGCAGTTTTAGACTTGGTTTTAATACTGTCAGCTTGTTTTAGTTGTACATATACAAATAGTAGCCTCAGTAGTTTCTATTTAAGACTATTTTTTCTTATCAGATTAATATCACTTTTAATGTTTATTATGAACTAGAGCTAAGAATGAAAGTTTCAAAATAACTTTTTGTATTTTGGATTCCTTATTTCATCAGACTTTGTATACTACATGTTTTTTGTTTTTTGTTTTGTAAAGACATATTTTTATTCATTTATTTATTGTTATGTAGTAACAATTCAGAATGTAACAAAGTACTTCAATCCAAAAATAGTCGATTGAGTTTACAAAAAGAAAAAAAATGCCCAGAAGACTGTATTAGATATTTTTTTCTACATGATACATAAGCTTTTTTCAATTAATCAAACAATATACATTTACACACTATTTTGAATTTTTATTCTACAAAAACTTCTCGTTTTAAAAAATAACTGACCTAAAATTGGCTTTTGTCTTTTATTTCTTTTGTTTAATAAAGCTTAATGATTCTCACATTTATTTTATTTTAACCCTTTTTTAGAAGAAACAGGTTATTGGTCCGATTATAATTAGATAACACAACTTAGAAAGAATTGTCACATTAAAATATTAGTGTATATACAATTTTGTTCTTTTTCTTTTTCAATTCGGCTACTTAGAAACACTGTGTGCCAGGCAACTAATTTTGGCATGTAATTAGAATTCAAACTGACTTGCTGAAATTTGGTAACCCCTCTCTTAAGACCAAATAGAATCAGTAATAAACTACCACTTTCTTTCAAATAAGTGTCGAAAATGAGATTAAGCCATTTTGCATTTAACTTTTATAAGTGACAGTATTAGAGCTTAAAAGTTGTGACTGTCTTAATATTATAAGAGTAATGTCAGTTTTAGAATATCACAATGCATGTTTATATATTTGTCTGATTATTTGCATGTACAAATGACTAGAGCCTTCCTATAAATAGTGCTTTTTGGTAGGGAAACGATTTCCTTTTCCCTTTTTTTTTCCTCTTGCCTGTCTTAGAGATGCTTTAAAATATTTTTCTTTTAGGAAAATAAGTTTCAAATATTAGCATTAATATTTTATTCTTAATAGTAGCCTCAGTAGTTTCTGTTTTTATTTTATTCTTAATATTTTATTCTTAATATTTCTTATCAAATTATGACAAGTTTAATATACTTTTGCTTAATCCTGTCTTATTTCACTAGAGAACCTTTGCATAGGAGAGACTTGTCATGGATTCTATTTTTGTAATACATTTCAGTTGTACTATTTCGGGGGGGGTTACATTTTTTATCACTTAGTTTAGTATTTGTCTTGTATTTGAACTTCTTTTATCCTGTTATCTAGTATCTTGTTTTTCTACTATTTAAAAACTTAACATTTGGCATGGGGTAATATTGGTGTCCACTGTTTTCCTTCTGTTAACTTTAAAGTTAAGATACCTTAATTTTCAGAGTGCTCAAATATATAGAATTTTGTATCTGTTAATGAAGACAGTAGAAATGATTTAAATTTTTTTTAATGTCATGGTATTTGTATTGGTGTTTGGGGGGGGTGTGGTTTTTGCCATTAAACAATCAAATATTTGGCAGCACAGGAATAAAGGATTATTTGGTTTTCATTTCTCTTCCTGAGCTATTTTTAAATAAAAGTGGAAAACTCAGCATTATAGTTCACACGTATATTACAAGTCTATGGTAATTTAACAAGTTAATATTTTTATACAGTTGATTGCTGCTAAATCATGATTCAGGTGAAAAATGAAAAAGCAACTTACATACATTGGTTTACACCGCCTCTACTTGGAAACATTTAAAAACCCATTGGCCCACTAGTCACCACCCCCCATTTATTACTTATATTTTCATTTGTTTAACGAGTAAATTCTAAACTTTCTTCTGTTAGAATTGTAATGTCTTAAAATATTTGGAAATATCAATATTGCTCAGGCATGACAAAAGATGAAAATTGAAAATGGTAATTTCTGTTATTAAACATTTGATAATTTGAGGAGAAAGGAATTTAAAAATCTGTCTCCATCCCTTGAGTAATTTTTTAAACTGTGTGGATTTTATGAGTTGTAGAAGCACAAACTATATCTCTAATATTTTCCTTATGAGTCCCCTTTACCAGTTCTCTTAACACCTACTTAGATACACACTGTTTTGAAAATGAATGCTCTAAAGAGAAATTAAATCAGAAACCTATTAATCTGGTTTGTTCAAAGAGGCTTGAATGATAAAGCATATCACAGGTGTTTCTAATCAAGTTATTTTTATTTAAATAACATTATTTTCAAGTTAGTGGGGGTTTTTTGAACACAGGCAAAATTGAGGTCATTCTGAAGACCTTACCTCTGTTCAGGGATCCACTGTAGAACTGCAGGAGGTGGAAATCTGTTGAGTGTCTTCATGCTATAATACATGACATTTTTATTGCAGGTTTTAACCTTTAGGACAGAGCCAATTCTGGAGAACTTAACTTCTTTGATTGAACACTCACATAATGCGTTGGAACATGATAGGAGATTAAGGTATACTAATGAATTTTAAAAGTATGAAATTTTCATCTTGTAATTAGGCTAGACCGTTGGTAAAGATAGAACTTTTAGGTGAGCTAAAAATGAGTAAAAATTTATTAATACACAGAAATCATCCTGTGAAGTGCCGTGGTTGAGTGCTCTTGCTTATTAAAACTTCAGATTTTCGAAATACAGTTGATGTTCTCATCACCTTGCATTAGGTCCAACTCCAACTGAATTTATTCTGAAAATAAGTATATAGTGTTTTTTTATTTCTCCTCTTAGAGTTATTATAGTGTTATGTGTAAAAAAAAAATTAAATAGTGGACTTTTCATCTTATAAAATGGAAGATTTGAATCATGAAATTTGGTGCTTGGCTGTGTGACAAGAATATTGGTAGGTAGAGCCCACAAAATTAGATAAGATTAATGGGACTATTTTAAGGGAATTTAAAGTATTCCAAGTAGTATCCTAACCAAAAGTGACAATTTGGTTGAAACTGAAAAACCCACTTTCTTAAGCAGAAACTAATATCTTACTCATAAGTACTCTGAATAAAATATTTAAATTGTTCATATCAAAAGTTGCAAACTCTTTAAAAATAAATTGTGAATACCAAAATTTCTAGTGACATTGTTTTTTTCCTCCAGAATACTTTATAACAACCACTTTAATAGCATAGTTTCTTTGATTTTTATCATTTGGATGGAAAATTTCAGATACTTAGGCTAATAAAATTCTTGATTGTTTTCTAAGTGTTAATCTGATATAATGAAAATGAACTTATTTAACAGTATTACAAAGTTTTACTTGATTAATTTTTGCATAGTAAAGTATTAACCACGATAAAATGTTATCCATATTTTTTAAACTATTTGCTAGATAAAGTGAGGCTTAGTAACATATACAATAACTTTTTCTTTAAATATTTTTCACCTGAAAATATTTTTTTTATATTCTTAAGATATAGGGAATTACAAAGGTTTGTTTTCATAAGAAAGTTGTAATTTAGTCTTAAGAGTGAGGTACAATTATTATTGTGGTCACAGAATTGCTTTTATTTTTAAACAATGTTAAGTTTTTAAGAAAATTCTCAGATGCATGTTTAAGAATGTTTGAACATTGAGATAACATATTAAAATACTAAACTAATATTGGATGTTTCTGTGTTAGTAGATACTAGGTAGATAATCCAGGAATGTAGATCCATTAAAACTTATGGTTAAATAAAATGTTAAAATTTAGTAGAAATCAGATTAATGTAAGGATAAAGTTCAGGTATTGGTATCATTATACTGTAAGGTATCTGAGATAAATTAGAATGTCTTTTCATAATGTTAATTTGAGAATTTTATGAAAAAACAGCTTAGTTTGAATAGGATGAAAATATAATATTCTCACCTTTAATATAACCAGTGCTTTCCAGATTAGAGAAATTAAGATGAAAAGTAAAAAGTACAGTTTCTGAGAGTCTGAAACTAAAATCCAGGTCCAATTTATCACTTTCAAGCCAGATATCTTCATACAAAGTTTTAAAGAATTAAATGGGTTGAAGAGAGACAGCTTTTGAGTTTATAGTGTAAAGACATAAATCCAGAGTTGTTCCTCATTTAGGAAGTTTATGATTTGTATTCTTTGAAGTTGTCAAAACATATTGTTTGGACACATATACTTAACATCATAAAATTGTCCTCTCTATAGCTACATACTGGCTTAAAAACTTCCAAATTTTGAGCTTAGTAAATAATTTAACATCTAAAATACTCAGTGCAGATATTAACAGTTTTCTTGTATGTGGTCGGTTCTTACTGGGTGAGAAACTTTAACCTAATTTGTAGTATGTGTTATTTTAGGAGACAAGTTAATAAGGGCTTTTACTGCAAAGTGTGATTGGCTATCTTTTAACTACCTTTCAAGGGTAGTTTTGTAAGGATTTTGGCTATTAAATTTGCAAACCTGATTATGTCTAGCTAAGTCTAAATATAAATATATATATTTCATATCAGAATTTGGGGGAAAGGATTTATTGAGTTATCTTTTTTTTCAATGATAAATTTATATCTTGTTTGTGCAATATTTATATTTTTAGTGAAATACATTTGCAGGGTTAAATAACATTCATTTTCAGGAGAAACTCTTAACTGTTTCTAAAATACAGTTATACTGCCAGTGTTCCTGTTTTATTGAAATAGTTATCCTTAGGGGTTAAGAATATTTGGATAAACCAGAGTAGAGGTAATTTATCATATCTATGTATGAGGGGACTTGAAATTATTTGTCATTTATGTACAATGCCAATTTATAAGGACAACTTTTATTTTAAGCAATTCGTTAGCTATAACAACTTTAATATTTTATAGTGTTGCCGAGGTATCATTAAAGAGTGAATACAATTATCATGATAAAAGTTTTAAAAATATATGTTTGAAGGAATTTTGTACATATGTTTTGTTTTTTACTAGCAAAAACATTTTTAATCTATTTCTATTTTTTTCAAATAAGACCTATTGCATCAGAATTATATTTTCTGGTAAGCATTTTCAAAAGGCAATATTAAGTTAATGTGAGGATATAAATTTTTTATTAAATAGTATTTTGAAGTAGAATTTCAGTTCTCAGCACCACAAACCACACTTTAGATATTTTATTAACATATGATTTGTCTTAGTTTTACTTTCCTATTTTCGTGGTTAGAGTCTCTTTTGAAAGAGAAACATGCAGCATGTTTCACATGTAGCTGCTAAGACTGATTAATCTACTGGTTAATAGTTTATTAACTATTTTTTAAATTTAGAACTTAGTTTTTAAAAGTCCTTTGATATTTGCTGTTAGTTTTTTATTGTATAGTTTTCATACTAAATATATACGCGCAATTTTATTATTCTGTGATCCTCAGAATTATTTTTTATTTTTACTATTAGCATTATTTGTTTCTTATTGAGCTGCTAAGCAGAAAAATTATTTTTTCAGTTTCGATAAGAGATTGGCATTTTTTAACAAAATATATGAATTTTAAATATTACTATATTTTATACTTTTAATAAATCTCAAACCTAGCCTTGACCTGGTATTATTTGAATTTTATCAGCCAATTCTAGCATTTTAAAAATTGATAAATTTCCTAAGTTTCCTAACTTTTAAAATATTTTTCAGAATCAAAAATTGCTCTGGGTGGTAAAAGACAAGAATTGCATTTAAATTTAAAGTTGTAAGTTCATAAATAGCATCCCATTTAAAGATAATTTGTTAGAACAGTTTCTATTTCTGACACATCAATTGATATTATGTACTAAGTTTTTAGCTTCATATTAAACATTTAACATAGGTAAATTACCTGTGGAAATTTTTTTAATAGTTGCAGTTTTTGTAAAATCTCATTACTTTGTTAATAGTGTCTGAGGTCAAACATATGGTGTTGATTAGATATGTAGAACCTGGGAGCCTGGAGCTTTATATCAGCAAAATATAATTTCATTTCTTGATTCAAATTTAGATACTTTTTTATTTTCCAGGAGATTAGTTAGGAAAAATACTCTATAAATTTACTGTGAACTTAGATAGAACTCTTCTGAGAATTTGTGTAATTGAGCAGTTAAATCTAAACAGAGCTGAGGATCATTATACATATCATTAATTTTCTTTCTTAGGTATATTATAGGTTCCCTTTCTAATCAAAACACCATTTTGTCTTTCCTTCTCTCTCCATCTCACTTTTTAAAGAAAAAATTCCTGCTTAAATAAGTCTGCTGTGTATTACTGTAAGCAGACCTGATAGGTAAGTTGGGCTGAACCATTTTTTTTTCCTGTGTTGTATATGCTTTTCTCAGTTTGCTGCTTCAGCAGCAGCAACATTGAATAAACAAGTATCACCACAGCCCTTGTTCTTCTCCCTTACAGCTGGGAGCAGGGCCTGGGAGATTGCTGCTTCTTGTCAGCTGTTGTACAGAATAGCATCAAATATGCCATAATGGTGGCCAAAGGAGCCTGCACCCACAAGTTTTATAGATCAGGTGGGAAGGGCCCAACTGTCATTGTAACTCATGTATAGTATAATGAGTAATTCTTTGACAAAAAGGTGTTTTCTTCCCAAAGTAGCATAAAGAGAACAAAAGATACTTATAGTTCTTAGACTCATTATTTTTTACTGTTTACTCTGGTTCTACTTAATGTAATTTTTATTCAGTTAATTTTACAGAACTGAATAGAAACATCTTGCTTTTGGAAGTTTGAATGTTATGTTTCATGTTTTTCACTTTTAAGCTGGTAGACTGGAAAAAAATAATAATTAGTTACTGATAACACAAGTTAGGTAATATATTGATGAAAGAAAAGTTGACTATGGCCACACAGTAGTGTTTCTTTTACTTTCGGCCATATTCTAAGCCCAAATTATCTTTGTTAAAGCCAAAGAGGCCAAATCCTTATTGATTTCACTATAACTAAAGAGAAGAGCACCCTGTACTACATAGTATTGCATATAGCTAAATGCAAAACATGTTGCAGGTAGAAACTCATAAGTCTTTACTTTTACTCACTATTAAAATAATGTCATGTCTAGAAAGTTTAAGATTATTCTAAATCTTTTGGAAACAGGACTTTATAATTTCAAATAGTATAGAAGAGTATTTTGATTTTACAATTTAAATTTGTACAGATTTGCATAACCTGAATATTTACATATTTTCCTCCTCTTCGGTATCTAAATAATTGCAATTGGTTGTAATTACAGGAAGTAGTAGGTAATGGATTTCTAAAGTTCTAATTTCATTTGTAGCATTCTTGCCGGAAACTACAAATGATATTTTATTTTAGTGTATGAGCCTAATGTCCTAATTTAAAGTCCGACATGTGCAATAGCATTCTTTTAAAAAGATATCTATAGTTTTTCCCTGGTCATCTTTATCAAAATCACAACTAATCACTCCCACTCTTAATATTTTCCCTTATAGTAAACTTGGAACATTAGTTCTCAGCTAATATTATCAAAAAGAGCTTTGTTGTAGTATGTGTTCAGTTATCTGAAATAATTAATGAGCCCACAACCTGGTTTAGTATTGTGAAGTCAGACATACTCAACCATAAATTGAGGTTACTTTTTTTTGTTTCTAATATTCTGAAGTATTTAATATGTTGATATAATTTAACAAATAACATATTAATGACGTTAACCTATCCTTAATCAAAAAGTGAGTTACATAAACCTTTACATTGCAAACACCTTGTTTTTATTCTAATTACTGTGTAAAATGTCTGTGGACCACCTGTGTCAGAATAACCTAGAATAAAACATTTTTCCAGACCTGCTGAATCAGAATCTGGAGCTGTGGCTCAGGAATTTGTATTTTTATAGACTGTGAATTTCCTTTCTTTCTTCTTTTTTTTTTTTTTTTTTTTGAGAAGTGCCACATGTAAGAAGCACTGCCCAAAGTGAAATGAAAGAGGCTTCTTCACAGCAATAAACCATTTTATGCTTCCCTCCCCCCGCCGCCCTTTGGTCATTGTAAATAAGCTCAATAACTAATTTTGAATCTCATCATTTCTACCACATTAGTCCTAGATTAAGTCTTGGTATTTCTTCAGTCACATGAGGAAAATGTGTATTATGAGAACTTTATTTTTGTGCAAGTACCTGGGTCCAAATTTTAGTCTATTCTATTTGTTTAAACATTTAGTATACCTTTACTTGATCCCTTAAGAATTTTTTAAATTTTCATCTAGATAGTAGCTATTTTTCTTAAAAGTACTTCCAAATATTGGGAAAATATAAATAAGGAAACCTTTTTTATGCTGCTTATGGGAACATTTGACAAAATTCTAGTAAAGTTGAAGAGACACATAGACTTGAACCCACCAGTTCCGTTCCTAGACATTCTCGATAAACTTATACGTGATAAAATCTTGTTTATTTTTACTTTTAATAGGAAAAAATGGAAAACAACGTAAATGTTAAGCAACAGAAGAATGGCAAATTGTGATAGTCATATTATACTGCTATTTAAGTGAGAGCTATGTGTATTATCATAGATGAATGACGAAAATAAGCTGCAAAAGGTTATAAACTATAACATTTATATAAAATACATATGTGGTTTGATAACATTTAAGTATGCATAGGAAATAAATACTAAATTCAGTATTGTGATTGCACCTCAGGAGAAAGGGGAATGTCAGGATATGGTATAAAAGAGACGCAACTACATGTGTAGTCTTTTTTCTTAAAAAAATAATAAATTAACAAAGTAAGGATGGCAGAATATTAGAATTCAATATAGGTGGATTGGAGGGCCAGGGGTAGGATGCAGGAATTCATTTGGTATTCTCTTGGTTTTTCTGTGGATTCGAAATATTTATTTTTTTCAAATATATGAAAAAAATTTGCTGTCCTTTTCTTGGTGAAGATATTTCTACATAAGATGTACACTAGGAATGTTCCTATAATAGTATAGATGGATAGATTTATTCAATTTTTGTATTCTGTGACTTGTAATAGTAATAAGTGCTTAACCATTAGTTGGCATAAGAACTGCAATTTATATGTCCCACAGAAATCAAACATTCTAACCAACTTAAGTTTCTAGAATATTTTTAAATTATTTTATTTTTAAAGATATGTTGTAATGTCCTCTTTTGCATACTGGCTTATAATCCTTCCTATTCTTAGAAGGACAACAATGAAAACATTTTCTCTTACCACTATTTCATTTACTCTTTAATTCAGGCAGTTTCACAATTATATTTTCTTGTGGCCATAGAGCATAGCATTATTTTCAGAGATTTCTTTATACATTTTACTCCACATTAAGCTTTGTACTTATACTGTTTTATAATAGAATTCTTAAAATTGGAAAATATATAGATTTTTAGATTTTGCAGTAGCATACATGTATGTGTGTGTATGTCATGGAGAGGGAGAGAAGAAAGGAGAGGTAGATAGATTGTGGTCAGTCTTCAGGTATGATTTTAAATTTATCTTAAGATATCTGCAATTATATGATGTTCTCCAGAAGTTCATTATGCTTCAAATTAGACATTGAAGTATGAGTTTTAATTATACTTAACGTATTAAACTTTTAAACTTCAAGAAGGTAATAGTAATAGAAAAGTGAATTTTAAAAACTAATGGTAATTCTCTGGACTGAAATATATAAATGCTGCTGCTGCTGTGTTTTATGATATGTGATTATCAACCTCAGTTGAATTTTGTAATTCATATAATGTGATCAAATTTTTAAAGTCTTCATTTTTATATTTTTTCTAGGTTTAATAATGATGAAATGAAGACCATAATACAACAGCCCCCTACTAAATTTCAGCAGTTCTTACCTTGTAAGTACTAACTCGCAGTCCCGCATCATTGCTGTAAAAAGTTACTATTTGATGTCATGTTTTGCTTTATTTCTGAACTTTTTTCTACTATCCTAAATTACAGCTTTCTAACCTCCCCTTACCTCCTATATCCTGAAGTTTGGTATTAATTTAATCCAATTTAGGGCAAGAATAATGCCATTGCTTTAGGTACTATTAGAGAGAGTATTTTATGGCTAGACCCTAAATCTCTAAATCTGAGAATCACAATTTTTAACCCTTTTCTTTCAAAGGAATTTACAAATAAGTAATGATCTTATCATTATTTAGGTTCATTGAAAGTTTTTTTATGGTTTATATATTAGAAGTATCTTCTCCACTTAAGAAATAGTTTTTCATGATTTTTTTAATTTTTAATGTTTTGCTAGGGCTACACTTCAGACTTCTTTGCGAAGTCATTAAAATTTAGCTGTTAAAAATCAGGAGGTGGGAAAAACAGGAAAGCAGTCCCTTTTCCTTCCTTTAACGTATACATATGCACACATCTTTTCTTAGAATAAGAAACATTTTTACCCTGATCCATTTAACTTTTGAGCAACTAGTATATTCTAAGGGAATAATTCTAACAGGTTAGCTGAAAATAATATCCTACCCCTAGAAAAACTCTCAAATCTAGGTCATGATAAATTCATAAGGTACTTATTTCCCTAAAAGTATTTAAGACCCTATACCAAAAAGATTCATTTCTATCTATTGCTTGAATTAATTCTGAATCTCTAAATAAGAGAAACTCAAGTACAACTTTTTCTGTTCTTGATGTCGAGGGATGGCCCTGTTTAAATGAAAACTAGTACTTCACATGTTTTTCTTAACATTATCTCATACCATTGCATTAGTGACCCAGTAAATAATGTGTATGTGACAAGGAGTGACCTTAATACCATAGATGATTAGCCATTGAACTCAAGTAATTTTTAGTGTAGAAATCAATTAAGTATTAAAAATTTTTAATAATGAGTCAGTTTGAAGAGTAGTGGCCAAATGCCACAGGTCACTTCTTTTTCTAATTTTTTCCCTTTATATTTTTGTCTCCAGAAAACTAGAATGGAAACATTTGCAAATCCCCAAAGAATCCTATATAATCCAGGCTTGGGTTTCCTAATTGGTCCCTTGGAAGCCAGCTCAGCCTTTCTTCAACTTAACTCTTAGAAAAAGAAGTCTTTTCAACTGGTATTACACTCTTACTGTATACTGGAGGGCAGTCCACTTTTCAACAAGAAATAGGAATCATTTAACTTCTAACAGATTTATAAGCACAGATAATGTCATATTCTTAACCTCATTTCACCTTTATATATTTCTAAGCAAATGCCTTTCTTGGCTACACTCCAGCATCTTTTAAACATAGGTCATTTGCAATATTTCATAGTTGGAATGCTTTCTGTTTGTTCTAGGTAGTGTGCTTGGAGTTTCCTTTAATGTAAGATACTAAAGTGGTAATGTTTCCAATTAAACACTACCCAGAAAAATAGCTGCATAGTGACAATAATCAGTGATTCTGTATGATTGTGTATTACTTCTTTTATTTTTTTGTTTGTTTAGTACCATTTTTTTTTAAGATAGAGATTTTTTTTTAAGTTATTCACTTGTGTAGATGTTCCAGAAGTTGTGGAATGTTGGTGTCCCATATATTTGATATTATCAGAATTAAAGAATGACAGGGCTTTGGGTTCATTTTTACAAATTGACTAAAGAGATGAAAATTTTTTTAGGTTTATCAGTTTAAAGCTCAAATTTTTGTTGCTTAACATAAAACATTCAGCCTTATTTCTTCCCTTTTTCCAATTTTTCTTTTTTGAGCTATGTTTTGATTTTTTTCTCATTGTATGTTTGGGTACCTATACTTAAGTTACGTTAATTCTGTTATGCGAATTTAAAATAACTATATCACTTAGTGCTAAGTAAAATATCTTTAGTTGTATTGTCAGCAGTTAAGATAATTGTTTCGATCTTTTACAACAAAAATCTTAAGACATTGACTTTATAATGAGGAAACAGAAGATAAAGCAGAAAATTCACCGTTTAGTGCTATCAGTGTTTGTAGTCCCTTAAAAAAAGTGATAGAAAATGTTACTTTGTGAATCAGGAGACTTATTAAATTTGCCGGCTCTCAAGAGCTAGGCTAGTAAAAAGAAATAACAAAAATTATTTCTCTCTGAGTGATTTTCAGAAGTTCTTAGAAATATTACTAAGTTAGCAATAGAATAGCAATATCATGTAATTATACCATTTTAGAAAATATTGTCAGTTCTTGAATTATAAATAGTGTAAATGTGAGACTGAAAGTACATCAGATAAAATAAGAATATTGTAATCAGGGCAGTAAGTAATCGATATGGCAAATGATATAAAATCTGTTGTGTCTTCAGTAAAAATGTACTGCTTCTGGTATGTGTCACTAGATATACTGAGTTTTTCTATTTTTTTAATTTATTTGTCACAGAAATTTGTGTAAATTACTGTCTGCCTATGTCAATCATGAGGAAATTTTAATTAACTTGAATAACTTTACAATATAAATGTTGCTGGGAGAAAGGTGTGCCAAAAGAGAAAAAACATTGCTCTTTCAGCACATGGATTAGTAGTAAAGGCTCTAATAATCCAAAGCAAAAAGATATATAAGGGGGCTTGGTACATACACTTAAATTATATAATTCTTTGATATAGGCTTTGCAAACTTTACTAATAGGATCAATTGATATTAATTTAGTCACTATATCAAATCTAGGCTCTTAAAGCTGTATATTCTATAATTTCTTAACAGGAAGTTTATAGTATGCTACAACCGTTTTTCCTTGTTCAAATAACTTTTTGAGAAATTGACAGTGTTTAAACAAATGCCAGGTATTCCTGTTTTCAAAGTCTTACGTATTTGATACAAGTATTTACAGAATGGTTGAGTTAAATACAAGCTTTTATGTTTAAGGCAAAGCTGTTTCTGCTCTCAACAATATTAAAGCCATAAAATTTGAATTTTGGTACCAAAATTATGGAAAGGGGATGGATGTGGATTTATTTTTTTCTCACCCAGAATAACTTCTCAGTTCAAGAAGGATAATTCAAAGAATAATTTCTTATTTATGAATATTATGAATAATTTCTACTTATTTAGAAAAGGAAAAGGCAAAATTTAATAGCATGCACTTTGATTTAAATAGGAGATAAACATACGAATTTAATGAACTTTTGTATAATAGGAATAGCAAGTTCTAAGCATAAATACAGTAGTTGACATCCCCACACTACTCTATGCAGTCTTGCCCTTTGTCACTACTTATTTGTTTGAAATATTTGAGTTTTCAGTTATCTCCATGTAAAACAAATGAATGCAGAATTGAAATAATTACATATCCAGATATCAGCAATCGCACCTGACTTTTTGCCTAGACTGTCAGTTTCACTCTTCCTATTATATTAAATAAATAAATTCATTAAAATTTCATTTCAATTATGTATTTCTTAGTTTGGCTCTTTAAGTTTTTTTTTTTTTTTAAAGCCCCCTAGTATTTGGTGCCCTATAGTCCAAACTTAATTTTTCTAAAATTCAGTTTTTAATATTAGAATATTAGAATTAGAACCATAATAAACTTTTTCCTTGCTCTTATAAGTTACATTTATATCAGTATGATTGATGTAAAATAAAATTCTCATAGGAGAGCAGGTTTTGGTTTAGTATATAACTTCATCCTTTGGCCCTAGATATAGCTTCTAAAAATAGTTTTTATATTTTTCTCCAGGCCAACCATATCCAGGTCCTTCCACTGGTTTTCATAGTGTGAATTTTAGCCATTAGTATTTTAGATATCCCTTTGGATCTGCTACACTTTGTCAGTATATCTTTTAGAATACTGTATATAGAACTGACCCCAGTATGGTTTGAGCTACAAAATACAGTGCATCTCTTATGGATAATACTTCTATTAATGCAGCCTAATTCCACAAACTTTTCTTTGTCATCAACACTGTTGGATTATGTTGAATTGCAGCCCAATGAAACTGTGACTTTGTCAGAAGTGTGTTTCAAATCTTATAAATTTAGATTCAGCAGGAATTTATTGAATACCTCTTTACTACTAGATGTACTCATAAAAGTTTAAAATTGTACAGTTTTGACAATGGGGTTATGAAGTAGACATTAATAGGCCCATTTTACAATGAGGAAACTGAGGCTATGTGTGCTGAAATAACATCCAAGATCAGGATTCCATCATGGATCTTCTGGTTTCAAATTTACTGTTCTTAATCATGCTGTCTTGATAAATTATTTCTGCTGCTTATTGATAAATTTAAAAATATAGAAATTGGCCAATGAAATCTGTTGCGCTCAAGATGATTTTAAAGCTTAGGAGATATGCCTAAAATTTTTAAATTTTTTTATTAAATACAATGACAGCTTATGTAAGTTAGTGAACTGAAATTAGAGCAGTGTAAGATTAAGTAAATATGACTACAAAAATGTTCATTGAAACAAAATTAGAGTCACAAACCATTTACAAGGGGGTGAGGGGAAAAACCATTAATTTGTATAAATTTGTATCTTTTTTATTCTATTTTAAAATTTTTGTTAAACTTATTTAATATGGAAAGGAAACTAAGCTGTTTACTCAGATTCGTGTTTAAGTTGACTTCCTAGGCAAGACATTTATTTATTTTGTTAATGACTTTTTTTCTTAAAAGATAAGAATGAGAAGTTGACATGTGTATACATATATATGTATACATATATATATCAAGCCAGTAGAGATAATTAAGAGCTCACAGGCGAGAATATAAACCACCAGATTAGGAACTAAGGCTATTATGTAAAAATAAATGACAAGACCTGAATAGTTTTTTTTTCTGATTTTTTTTTAATAACTTGGGGGTGGGGGAGGCGCATGCCTGCAACTCGTCATTAGAGCTCTTTTTATATCCAGTTAGGGAAAGTGGCTTTTCTTTTAGTCAGTAAACTCAGAAGGAGAGATTTCAGGGATAGAAGCACTAGGATATTGCAAGTGGACAAAAATAGTGGAGTAGAGAAATGGCATGGGCCATACCAGGAATCATTATTTCATAGCTAGTCCAGTTTGAATGGATGATAGGTATGAAATAATGAAACCAAATATCTGCTTAGCACAGTACTCAATACTGAAAATAGTTCTCTGTATTCAAAAGTTCTTATGAAAGGACAAGTAACCATAATTTGAATTAGGTTTTTGTTCCTTTGTTGAGCCCTCCCCCAAGCATGGCATACAGACCCAGGCAGTCACCCTTTCTTAGTCTCTATCAACCTGGCTAACATGGGTTGCCCCACTCTAGTGATTCCATAAAACCCTTTTCCACCCAACTTGTAGGCCCACTCAAGCTACTTCCGGTGGATTTGCCATATAAATGGCCTATCTCGGCTCATGATGTGGACTTTCCTAATCCCTCTCAAAGGTTCACAAAAACCTAAACATGCAGCATCTGGCCTCTGTTTTCCCAGTACCTTCTGCTGAGCAGCCTCAAGCCTAGCACTAGCGGCAGCTGGCCTCAGTTTGCAGCTTGGCCTTAAGACACATCCAAGCCCAGGATGGGTGGCAACCATTTGCAGATTGCTTGGTGGCCCCAGACAGGGCATAGGCTACAGCTAAACTTGGCCTACAGCAGGGTCCCTTCCAGTGGGCCTCAGTCTGCACACCTAGGGCCACATTCAAGGACAACATACCCAAAGGGCAGACTGAGCAGGCACCAGAGCCCTGCTAAGCAAATCCTGTTCCATAGGGTCAGCCCCTGTGCAACAGCTCTTCTGCTGTAGTCACTAGCCATTCCTCAGGACTAATCAGCCTGAGGGTGAATCCCTCCCATTGAGGTGCAGACAGCAACCAAGGCTCAATTATAACAGAACGGTAGAGCACGCACAACCCATGAAAGGGACTAACTTGAAGCACTCAACTCAGGCGATCAGGGAGACTGCACCACTGGGCCTCACAGGACACCTACTACATAAGACCACTGTGCTAAGACTGAGACCTAGCAGCTTTACTTAATACATAGAAACAAACACAAGGAGGCAGCCTAAATGAGGAGGCAAAGAAACATGCCCCAAATGAAAGAACAGAACAAAGCTCCAAAAAAAGAACTAAACAAAATAGAGACAAGCAATCTTCCAGATGGAGAGTTCAAAACACTGCTTATACAGATACTCTTAGGGGAACAGTCGATAAACTCAGTGAGAACTTTAACAGAGAGAGAAAACATGTAAAATGGAGATAGAAAACCTAAAGAACCAGTCAGAAGTGGAGAATACAATAACTAACATGATGAATACATTATGAGTAGATGAGATAAAGCAGATAATCGAATCAGAGATTTAGAAGATAATGTAGCAGAAAACACCCAATCAGATCAGCAAAAAGAAGAAAGAATTTTAAAAAATGACGATAGTTTCAGGATTCTCTGGGACATGAGGTGTACCAACATTTGCATCATAGGGTATCAGAAGGAAAAGAGAGACTAAGGAATTAAAAACCTATATGAAGAAATAATGATGAAAACTTTCCTAACCTGGCAAAGGAAATAGACATACAGCTCCAGGAAGCTCAGAGGGTCCCAAACAAGATGAACCCAAAGAGGTCCACGCTAAGACACACCACCATTAAAATAACAAACATTAAGGACAAAGATTTTTTAAAGCATTAAGAGAAAAGCAGTTATCTACAAGGGGACTCCCATAAGATTGTCAGGTGATGTTTCAACAAAATATGCAGGCTGGAAGGGATTGGTAGGAAATATTCAAAGTGATGAAAAGCAAGGACCACTAAGATTATTCTACCCAGCAAAGCAGTCATTTAGAATTGAAGGACACATAAGCTTCCCTGACAAGAAAAGGCTAAAGGAGTTCACTACAAAGCCAGTACTACAGGAAATGTTTGATGGACTTCTTAATAAGAAGAAAACATAAAAAAATGAATGATAAAATGGCAATAACTACATATCTATTAATAATTACCTTAAATGTAAATGGATAAATGCTGCAGTCAAAAGACAGGGTGGCTGAATGGATAAGAAAGCAAGACCCTTACCTATGCTGTCTTTAGGATACTCCCTTCAGACCCAAGGACACACAGACTGAAAGTAAAGGCATGAAAAAAGATGCTTCATGAAAATAGAAACAAACAGAAAAGCTGGGGTAGTAATACTTATTCCAGACACAATAGACTTTAAAACAAAGGTTGTAATGAGACAGAGAAGGAGCCAGTTATCCAACTTCTGGGCATTTATCTGAAAAAAAATGAAACATTACTTCAAAGGGACATGAGAATCTCTATGTTCTCAGCATTTACAGTAGTCAAGACATGGAAGCTGCTGGGTGTCCACCAATGGATGAATGGATAAAGGTACATATATACAACGGAGTATTACTCAGCTGACGTTTTTAAAATGACATTTTGCCCTCTGCAACAAGGATGGGCCTAGAGGTTATTGTGTCTGAGTTGGGTAAGTCAGACAAAGACAGACAAATGACATGTGGAATCTAAAGAACAAAATAAACTCATAGATACAGAGAGAACATTTTGATGGTTGCCATATGGGAAGGGGTGTTAAGAGAATGGGTAAAAAAGGGGAAGGAATTAAGAAGTACAAAGTGGTAGTTATAAAATAGTTATGGAGATGTAAAGTATGTATAGCGTAAGGACTGTAGTCAGTAAGGTAATAATTATGGTGTTAGATGGGTACTATATCAGGGTGATCACTTTGTAAGTTATGTAAATGTCTAATCACTGTGTTGTACACTTGAAACTATTATAAAACCATATACCAACTAATCAAAAATTTTAAAAATTATTTTTAAAATCCAAAGTATAAATGTTTAGCTTCTAGTGTTTAACTTTGTATATAAGGAAGCTATTGTTAAATAATCTGATAATAAAATGATAACATATTTGGTTGCACTTGTATATAACTTGACTTTTCTGGGATAAACTGTCTAAATTTAAACTCACTTTACACACAGTTTCTAAGTAATCATTCATTTATTTCTCTATCAGAAAAAAATCAAGGGAGTATAGAAACAGTATAACTTTAGATCCATTTAACTCAAAGAGTAGGTTTTTTTGGATTATATCTGAATCTTATTTCATTGCATGCCTTATCTCAAAACTGAATTTAAATGTATCCTCTCTAGTTAGTATAATATTTTTTTTAAAGCATTTGTATCCTAAAGACAGAAGTTAAAGAAAAGCAAGTTTTAACCTGTTGCCTGTGAATTTTATATATTTGGACATTTCATAAAATTTTCAATTTCTTAATAAGGTTATGAAAAAATTAATATTTTCAGTGAATTGTCATGCTTTTTAAGTAGACCCCATAATTTAGGCCTTTGCTTAAAAAATGACTAAAATTTTCTCCAAGTACATAACATTGTATGACTTAAATACTATTCCACTGTCCTGAGCAGGAATGGTCATTCTACGACCCAGGGGCTATATATAGCAGCTTCTTAGCGGTTTATGTGCAGAATTTGAAGCATACTTGAAGAAGGTTATTGCTATAACAAATTGTGTTGATGCCAGATTAAAAGTAAAATTAAGATATTTGAAAAATCTAAGTAACGTAACACATAAAGAACATACTTAAACAAGCAGAGTTGCAGAAATATTTTCAGGCCATGTATTAGCATCTGAATATCCCTATCATGTGATAGTGGAAATAGTCTATAGATTCAAAGAAATATTGAGTTTAAAAATAACTTCTTGAAGGTATAATTTGAAACCTACTTTTGGAGCCCCAAAATAGAAGATTATTGTAAGTGGAAAGGAAAAATCAAACTTCACCAGACTGGGAGATCACCGTTGCTGTTGACCTCGGGTAAAGAGAGTTGTGCCTTCTGTTTCTGGCTGGACTTGCTTCACTGGAATCTTTCTAAATTATTAACACATTTAAATCAAGAATTTCTATATTTTTCAGAGTAGGAAAATAAATTCTACAGTTTAAAATTTATCAGGCTTTCAAATAGAAAGCAGTTATTTTTAATTACCTCAGATAGTTAAAATTAAAATTAGGAAAAAAAACTTCTGAGGGTGTTTATTAAATCGTCAGTGATAAGTTTGAAATATTGTCACAAACTAAGAGATAAAATTAAGATAACAGAAATTATCGGATGTTTTTTGATGGAAATGATCCAATAGAGAAGAACATTAACGATGCAAGGAAGAGTACTAGAGTAAGCAAGAGAGGGTAAAATCTAGTATACAAGAAAAGGGATTTGTCTTATGAACAGTGATTTATTCAGAAAACAGAGAAAGAAGAATTATATGAACACAGATACATAGAGTTAGATATGGTAGACATTGGCGGAAATTCTCTTTTGTTTTCTGAGTGAAAGTGAGAAAGAAAGGGGAGGTATTGAAAGTTTGAGAGAACAATCACACTTGTCTGATGTTTTTCAGAATGAGAGAATGAACGGGCCATTGTTGCCAGACCGCTTTTGAACCAATTTTAAGTATAAAAGATTTATAAAGTAAAATTATTTCTGTTCACAGATGACATGATCTTATATGCATAAAAACCTTGATTCCATAGATACAAAAAGAACAATTTATAGCTAATAAGCAAATTCAGCAGAGTTGCAGGATATATCAACACTCAAAAATCAGTTGCATTTCTATGCACTAACAATGAGCAATCCAAAAAGGAAATTAAGAAAGCAGTTCCATTTACAGTAGCATCAAAAGGAATAAAATGCTTATGAATAAAATTAACCAAGATGGTGAAAGACTTCTGTATTGCAAACTATAAAACATTGCTAAAAGAAATTAAAACACAAATAAATGGAAAGACATATGGGAAGATACCCCCACATTTATGTATTGGGTGTCTTAATATTGTTAAGATAAAAATACTGCCCAAAGTGACCTATAGATTCAATGCAATCTCCATCAAAATCCCACTGACGTTTTTGTGGAAATAGAAAAACTCATCCTAAAATTCATGTGGAATTTCAGGGGACATCAAATAGCCAAAACAAGATTGAAGAAGAACAAAGTTGGAGATCTGACACTTCCTGGTTTCAAAACTTAATACAAAGCCATAGTAATCAAAGAAAGCTTTATGACATTGGATTTGGCAATGATTTCTTGGATATGACACCAAAAGCACAGGCAACAACAACAACAAACAAAAAGATAAATTAGACTTCATCAAAATGTAAAACTTTTGTGCTTCAAAGGATATTATCAACAGTGAAAAGGCAGCCTATGGGAGAAAATATTTGAAAATTACATGATAAAGGATTAATATCCAGAATATGCGAAGAATTCTTATAACTCAACAAAAACCCAGTTAAAAAATGAACAAAGGACTTGAATATGTACATTTCTCCAAAGAAGGTACAGAAATTGCCAATAAACACAAGAAGAGATGCTCAACATCACTAATTCAGGATATGAAAATCAAAACCACAATGAAGTACCACTTCACACCCATTAGGATGGCTAGTATCAAATAAGAAAATAAATGTTGGCAAAGATGTGGAGAAATTAGAACCCTTATGCATTGCTGATGGAAATGTAAAAAGGTAGAGCTACTACAGAAAACATTTTGGCAGTTCCTCAAAAAATTAAACATAGAATTACCATGTGATTCAGTAATGCTACTTTTGGGTATATGATTCCATTTATTTTAGATACCAAGAATAAGCATATTCATAGAGACAGGAAGTATAATGGTTGTTTCCAGGGGCAGCGGGGATGAGGGAATGGGTGTTAATATTTAACTGGTACAATTTAAATTGGTATAGATAAAAAGGTCTGGAGATGGAGGGTGGTGGTGGTTTTTCAATGTGAGTGGACTTAATGCCATAGACTACACTTTAAAATGGTAACATTCATGTTAGATGTGTTTAACCACAATTTTAAGAAATAAAAAAGTAATGACATTCTTACTGTGAAGTTTTCTTAAGTTTTTTAAAACTATTCGCATTTTACAGTATTCACATTTATTTCAGGAATGGTACATTGGCTTAGTTTATATAGACTTAGCAAAAAGGAAGGATTGGAATTGATATGACCCACTGATTTCTTCTTAATTTTGGAATAATCATTCATTTGATTTTGAAATAGTCTTTTAATGTGCACGTCCCCTGTGTGGGGGCAAAGAACAGTGTGTATTCCTGAAAAATTATTTGTTTCATGGTTTTGTATCTTACCTAAATTATTTTAAATTCTTCAAGGGATTCTGTCTGGTACATTAGTGTAACAACTGGGACAGTGGCTGGCACATAGTAGGTATTCAGTAAAACACTTGTGAAATAAAAAATATATGTACAAATTGTGTATATTTGAAAATGTCATGTTTACACTTTAGTCTGTAAAGTGGGTGTGGTTTTTGTCTGGAAAGTGGATTTGAGAAGGGAGGTAGCCTAAAGGACAGTTTCTTGATATAATTGATAAGTACAAGTAAGTATTATGTGTTTCTTACATCATTGCAAGCATTTACTATGGTTACATATTGAAAATTGTTCAGAAACTTAATAGAGTAATATGTGAAACAGGTTGCTCGGATGAGATTAGTTACATATATTTTTCAATAGAGAAAATTCACAAAAAATTAATGTGGAATATATGACAGTTGCACTTTGTATAAACAACTAGATATTAGAAGGGATGGACAAATTTCAGTGCAATCACCTTATTTTGTAATAGAAGTGTGGTACCTTTAGCATAGCCATTTTAATGGTGAGAAAACTGACAGAAGAGGTTGTCAGGGCTTGAGATAGAGTAATAGCATTTTTCTGGTATCTTTTAGAGAAGTAATTTCGTTCCTAAATCTGAGTGGAAACTGTTTAGAAGTGTACTTCCTTTCCTGGTGAAGAGTAGAGACAGGTAGGGGATAGGAAAATCAAGAACCACAGAATTCCTGTTTTATTTCTTATCTCTGGATATAAAGTTAACTCATCGTTCCAAGGCTTCATATTCCAGAATTACTTATGTAAAGTGATATCCATTTTTGACAGGATGACTGTAATAGGGAGATAAATGTTGAGGGTAAAATAACGTTTAGGTTTTTTAAACATAAATTAAGAGAAAATTGGTTTGCTTGTGGAGTCTTTTGTATATTTTTACTTTATTTAGTATTAAAATATTTCATGTGACTTCTAGTCTTTTTCTTTAAAAGTGTATTTTCATTTTGCTATCTTGAGTTTATTGAAACTGAGCTCTTGTATGTCATTTCTTATTTTTTTGACATGAAGTACTCCCTACTTAATGAAGATGTCTTTTGAAAGATGTGTTTCAAGGAATGAAGTGCTGTTTGTAATTTATGCTTTTGCCAAGGTAAAGATCAAATTTTATTAATTTACTTTTTAAGAAAAAGGAAAAATTTCATGTATTACATTTAAAAATTTGATTAAATATTGTAACTGTATTATTAAGCTAAAACAGGAAAAATGCTTTTCTTTTCCTCATATATCTTTGTGTTCCTAACCTATGACATTGTGCTTGGCATGTAGTAGGCTTTCTTTAAATTTTTGATATAGAAATGAATTTTATTATCCCACCTAAAAGCTTCTAAGAAATAACTAACTGCATACATGTCAATGTTAGAATCTTTAAGCATATGAGTTTTATAATGGATTTATTCTTTTAAAAGAAAATTTTTTTTTATTTTTAGGTACTAATGTGTGTTTAAAAAAATAAAACCTTGGAGTAAAGTAGCAGCACATAATGGTTTGTGGGTTTTGAAAAGGTGCAGGCCATATTGTGCTGCCTCAAAAATACAAGGATCTGATCTTCTGAAGGAAATGTATTTCTTTTCATTCGTAGCTCTTATGATAGTGATGTCAGCAGTGCCTTAGCAGCACGTAAATATTGGCGTTAAGATTTTTAAATTATCTCCAGTATTAACTGTGCTGCTGAAGTAAGGTTGACCATATTCTACAGTCATATTAATATTACTAATGTACTTTCAGTTTTATTGGTAATGTATTTTCAGTATTATTGATATCTTATGTTTGGTATGATTCAATAAAAAAGGCCTAACTTTTCAGATGTATTGTGTATATTGAATAATATAATTGCTATTTAATTGTATTGAGTTTATTGAAAGAGTTTATACAACATCAAATAAATTTATTTTAATGCACACTTATACTCAAGGTAAATATTTAGATATTTATGGTTAAGCAGAAATAACTTGTTTTCCATTTCACTAGTAAAATAAAATTAATTTGCTTATCTCACAGATAAATGTATGTAACAAAATGTACATTTTGAATAGAATTTAGAAGACTAGTAATGTGTATAAATATTTCCTTAATAGGGAAGGAGCAAAGTATCAAATTGTGAATTAAATATTCTGAAATCCTGGTCTCAGAAGTACACAATCATAATTTTAAAGGTAGGATCTTAACAGATGACTAACCTATTCCTAGGGTAGCTCAGGAAACAAACTCAAATTAAGTAATTTGCTATACACAACAGATTAGGACCTTAATCCTATGCCTTCTAGCTATACTCACATACTTTTTTCTTGTTTTTATTAAAATGATTTAAATTCTTAGCTGAAGATTTTTGTTTGACAAGTTGAAAATATGACGGCCTTGTTTGCTTTTTAATATTCTACTATTTAACTTCAGAATAAGGCTAAAAATTATTGTAATTATTAATTTTATAGATGCAGCAGTCAAAATTTTAATTTAATTAAAATGTGAAGAAAAATATTTACCTTCTATTTTTAATTTGGTATTTTATTAAAAATTTTTTATTTTGTGTTTGATTTAAATTTATTAAATCAAAATAAAAATTGATGTTTAGGATAGGACAATCTTGTAGTGTTTCATACTTCTGGTCTTATTTCTTGCAAGTAATATCTTACTCTTTTCTATTGTAACCAAGCAAAAAACCTATAAAAGAAAAGCAGTTTTTAACAAATTATTTCCAATTATAATTGTCTATTTTAGAAACCCTAAGAGTATACCCAATGTATACTCTTAAGGAATTGTATTCAAAGATCATCTGTTTGAATTCCAAACTGAAGGTAAAGAAAATATAAGACAAAGCTCTCTTTTGTTAAGAACAGTCTCACTTTTTTACCAGCACATTTTTTTTTCCCAAAAAAATAAAGAAGGAGTACACCCACCATATTGCTAAAATCAAATGACAACTCTTACATGGAAATAACATTGCCTGGTGCTTTTAAAAATCGTTCATTAAGCTCTTAACCTGTTTCCTTTATTTCATATCACCTGTTTTATGAAAGACTGTAATAAATACATGGTCATTTTTGGTTCACTAAAAATATTCTGGGAACTAGCATGTAGTTGCTTGGAAATAGTTATTTGAATGAATTACATAATTTGTCCAATATTTTCCAGAACAACCCAGGAGTTTGACTTTTTGTTTTGTTCTTGTTTTCCTAAATTTATTTGAAGTCAGATTTTATAAATTGTGTTTGGTCTAATCTGCCTTCTAAATGACAGAGAGAAAACTTGAATTTTACATTTACTAGGTGAATCTTTATATTTTGGTTCTCCAGGTACAAAGAAGAACCATTATAGCTAAATAAAAACTTTTCTTGCTTTAAACCTGAGAATGGATTAAAGAAAAATTGAAATATTGGGAGAGTAAGAAAATCTATTGTATTGACATTTATTGTAATAGTATGCAGCTTCTTTCCAGTCTTTTATTAGAGAACAGGAAATAGCCTGTCAGTACCTAATGAAACACAATTATGTAACTCAGAGAAACTGGAAGTTTTATTTGTAAAAGTTAATATATTTCTATCTTTGTGTAATTTTGGAAACCATAAACAACAAATAGTAAAATAAAACAATCTTAATTTAGCTGTTTATTTTGCAAGGAAGTAGTTATATATGGGTGTATATTGTTATCATGTTTTCTGTCTTTGGGGAAAAAATCCTACTGTTTCATTCAGGTTTCTTTTTAAGTTGATGCAAAATAATTGCAATATTGAGCATCTTAAATCTGCTACTTGGAGTATGGATTGAGTTTGGAGCTAACTCAGGGCTGCAAGCAAGTATCCAGGAGACAGAGGAATATTTTATTAGCTCACCAGTTCAATTTGCATCCTGTATTTAAATGCAAACCTCTTAAGATTACACATATTCATTTAGTAGATTTGAAAATTTGGCCATAGACTATATTTCATACTTAATAGTAAACACATTCTTCAATTAATATATTCTTTTGGTTGTTATAGAATTACAGGTGTTTTAGGCCACTATCATTAATACATGCTCAGATTAGCCATAATTGGATTAAGATTATACTTTCAGAAACCAAGATCTCTAACGTATTTGTTTATTTATTTAGAAGTTGACATTCTAAATAATTTTTTTTTCCTTTTACAGGTGGATATTTCTATCCTTTATTCATGGGGCAAAAAATTTAAGTGTTGTATCTCACTATTAACAAAAATTAAGATCCTAGACCTTTGAGATAGATTTGGCTCCAGTAAGTATTTAGACACATTACTTGCATATTTAGAAGAGGAAAAAGACCATCATCAGTACATTTTCAGCTAAAAAAAACCTTATTTTCTTACCTCTTATCAAGAGAAATTTTAGTTTCTGTTTTATTACTAATATTATGTGAGCCTTTTTTATACAGAATTAACTCCTCCATTAGAAATTTAAGAGTTTATGTTCTTCATTTATAAAATATATCCCATAAATTTCTGATGTCTTTTTTTTTCCTTTTTTTTTTTTAAGATTACATGCAATGAAGGAAATATTGGCAAAATAAATAGGTTGAAACCTTTTATGTTAAAATTATTGTACTAGGTGACAAATCAGTTGTCAGGGTTTTTTTTCTTTATTATACTGAAATTCAACATAATTTCTATTTGGGTTTGTTGATTATTAATACATGGAATTCATGCAAAATCTTCATGAGTAATACACATAGATTAACTTATTAATGAGCACAGACCCTCCTTAATTCTATGGGACTCTGAAGAATCTGATATTTATTATTTTCTTGTGATTAGACTTTTTTGTATTGTGAAAAAATGTAAACTCCCTGGAGAATCTTGTTATTATATTTATCTTATACTGTAGGGTTAGATTTTGTTTGAGAAACTGCTGAGAAAAAAAAATTTTAAGACTTATACTAAATGTTCTTTTAGTTAATTTGGTATTAAGGTATTATATATATCTTTGTTTTATAATTTAACCACTTAGTATGGCTTTTTCTATTAATGAATATTTTTAGAAAGTGGTAGAAATTTTTAAATCACCCCCAAATTTGCTTGCTTCTGTGTCTCATTATTTTATAATTATTGGAAACACATATTTATAGAAGTAACGTTTTTCAAGGATATAAGTTTTTATAGTCCCACTAAAACATTTTTCCTCTGGACTTAATGCATATGATAGTAAACTATAGGGTAACTTTTTTTTTAACACCTACAGTACCTGGTATTTCTAGGTGGTCTCCCATCCAAGTACTAACCAGGCTCAACCTTGCTTAGCTTCCGAGATCGGGTACATTCTTGGTGGCATGGCTGTAAATAGACTATAGGGTAACTTTTTAATTAAGTTTCCATTTGACTAGTTAAAAATACCATTTTAGCCTGAAGCAATGAAATAGAGTATTTGTTGTGTAGTAGTAAACATTAAGAAGGTTTAAGTACATAATTTTTTAAGAGAATTTGTAAATTCTAACAATCTGCAGATTTTTGTCATTTTTATTTTCATGAATGTATTTTCTGGCAGTGTGAAAATGTTAATATTTAAAAAGGAGCATTAAAATATATTTGAAACATACAGAAATAAAGGTACAAATTTATTCTACTGTGTAGGTACTGAGGATCAGCACTGAACAAAACATAAATTCCAACCCTCCTGGAACTTACAATCTTAGGAGTGAGGTGTAGGCAACAGGATAGACAGAAAACTGATAGGTACTATATGTGGCATGTCAGAAGATGAAAAGTTCTATAGAAAAAAATAAAGCAAGGGATGTGGAAGAGATGGTTTAAAAGTGTTGAGAGGCATAAGAAGTATGTTTTTAAGTTTGATCAGAAAATCCTCAGAGATGACATTTGAATAAAGACGTAAGAAACAAAAATGGTTCAAGCCATTGGGTATCAGAGAGGAGCTTTTCAGACAGATGATACAGCACTACAAAGACCTTGAGACTGAAGCATTTTTGGTATGGTTAAGGAATAACAAAGAGGTCTAGGTGGCTATGATCAGTTATACAAAAGGGAGAATCATTGCTCATAGAATCCAAGAGTTTATAGGGGCCACATCTTATGGCTGTCTAAGTTTTTAGCTAAATCTACAGATTTAATTTTTCATTACTTAAAGAGAATTTTGACAGTTGCATGTGCTTCAGCCTACTTGATCTTTGTATATAGAACAGAATATTTTCATGAATCAAACTCAAGGTTAGAAGCTCAATTTGAGACCATTTAGAATATAAACAATGTTTAAATGATCAGTTAATAGGTATATGTGTGATGATCGGGTTTTCACAAATTGTGCTTCGATGGCTCTGAAATTGTTTTCCACTTGTGCAGTTTAGTCAAAGCTAGTGGCTCCAAGAGACACTCCAAAATTGTTCATGTTTATCATTTACCCAAACAAACCACAGTATCTTTGACGCCTCCATTCTTGGAATTGCTGCCATAGTTAAGTACTTTATTATTTCTCGCTTATTCCTATTCTGCTGCATTTTGCCTGAGTTCTTTGTCTGTAATTGTTTCATCTGCTACTGTATATCCCACTAATTTAATCTTCCTAAAACTGCTTTTTATTGGATAAAATTCAAACTCCTTATGTGCCTCATGATCTTGCCCCAATCTTTTCTTAACTTTTTACGTTTCTCTTCAAGTGGACCAGTCCTGATACATCCTTTGTTTTTTTTAATCTCTGTGACTTTATGGTATTTTACCATCACAATTCTCCTACAGCTAATTTCTGTACATTTTTTTTTTAATATTCAGGCTAAACCTCTCATATGTGCCAAGTTTTTTCTGACTTTAACAGTCTGGCATTGTACCCCCCCACCCCCACAGTTTGAACAATGTACATCTGTAGCTCTTTAATTTAATACACTGGGGAACATAAAACTTTTATCATTAATTGCTCCTCATTCATATATCCTAACCTTTTAAATGTATTAGCAATATGAAAAAAATGAAAATTTAAGAAAGCAAAGAAGTAGACTAAGATATCCAGAATAAATATCAGGTCCTAAAGTTCAAGTATTAATTTTATGCTAATAAGTGATACAGTTTAATTTTTTCCTGTCATATAAAAAGCTGTATATCTCATGTTAGAGTGTAGACCAGCCATAATATATTTCTAAGATTTTAGCACATTAAAAAATGAATTATCTCAGTTTTTTAATATTGTAAAAGCAATTATTAAATGTACTCTTAAGTAATCCATGTGTTTATTGTTCACAATAAAAAATTTGAAGAGTTTTTATTGTCAAACAATAAAAGGCTGATTAAATAACATGAATGGAATACCATTCAGCTGTTTAGAATAATGTAATTATATTTAATGAGCTAGAACATGATTAAGTGAAAAAGGTTACCAAATAGACTAATTAGAAGAATACATTTGCTAAACTGTTGTTATGGTATGAGATAAATCTCATTAGGGTGAGGGGGATGTACAATAACAAATAAGCATGTATGATGTATGTGAATGGGGGAAAGTTTGTTTTTTTGAAAAGGAGAATGAAATCCTAGAAATATAATTATGTGTAATCACCCCTTTTGGAGATCTATAAAAGGAAATCATACGAGGTTCAGGAACTTTAGAAGTAGTAATGAAGGATTAACTTCATGGGAAAAACTGAACAGATAATTTCAAAATTTACATCATTTCAAAAATTAGATCATTTTAAAATCAGCTTCAGGGAAGCAGTCTATTCTTAAAGGAGTATTGAAAAGGAATGCAAGAATTAACTTTTGAATTTGTTGAGAGGTTTTGCTGTTATTTCCTCAGTCTGCCAGCCCCCAAAACCTCAAAAGGTAAGTATAAGAAATGGAGAAATAGATAAATCTTTTAATTTTGAAGCTATATAATAAACTAAAGAAAAACCTGAATTATTGTATAGTTATAATCAGATCTAAAAAGGATTTTCTATTTAAAAAGTTTGTTTTTATTTTTCCTAGCATAAAAGTAATATATACACATAGAAATCTTGAAAAGGGCAAAAAATTCCATTTGAAAAATTAGAGTTTTACCACCCAATGGCAACTACTATTATTAGCTTTACATTATTATTCCCTTCTGGTTACATAGTTGGATTAGCAAATTTATTAATTCAATTTGTAACTATGCCAAGGATTAGAAAGCATCTCTCTCGAAAAGATATGGGGTATGCTCTGGCTCAAATTTTTTCTTTACATTTATCTAAAACATAACTGAAAAATACCACTAATTTTATAATTTGTTTCATAACATTTTACTGTATGACTGCTTAATTTTTTTCTTCAAGGTACTTTAGTAAATTTCAGCATACAAGAAGGTGCATCTTGTTTACCTTATGGCTTCCTCTGCCACACTTGGATGTACCTTTCCATAGTGTGGGAAGCATTCTGAGGCAAGGGAAGTCATTGAAGGATTTTAAACAGGAGAGTAAGAAAAAATAACTACTGAAGTATGTGTACTGCTCAAGATTTGCTTCCAGAGAAATCTAAGATCAGTATATTAAGAGTTTGTTCTTTTGTACCCCAATAGTCACATCAAATTTATCAAAAAGCTGAGCTGTTCTAAAATTATGAAATTCACATTTGATATTAAAAAAACATTTACTAGTAATTATGGACATTTCAGTTCAAACATGGTATGGTTATCAAAATGTAAACAAGACATATAAATTCATAGAGTATGTATGACCTGTCACAGTGACCCCTTTAGAATGTAAGCAAAAATGATATGTCTTAATCTGTTTTTCTCACATGCTAATATTTTATAATTTAAAACTCTTACAGTAGTTTAATTTAGAATGGCAGGTTTAGGATCCAAAAACAACTTGGCTAATAGAATAAAACTATTGTTTGGGATTCTGAAAATCTGATTCTGAGGGGCAAGGTATTTGTAACCAAAATAGACCTATAATACAGATTTCAAGTCAAGATGCTATTATGGCACTTGTCAGCGTTTTAGTGAGTATTGCATCCTTTGAAAAAATAGGGGAAATACCCAAAAATAAAGCCTCGAGTCTATAATAGTTATTGTACTACTTTTGAATTAGTAATTCTTAGATGTGTATACGTCTAAAACTCAAGGAATTTGGAGCTTTAAAAATGGTTAATTTTTTTCCAGAAAGTTTTACATAGTTATACTCTAGGATAAATTTGTGATGATTTTACAATACTTTCTATATTAAAATAAATTCCTAAAAAGGGTATAGTGAAGGATTTCTTTTTCCTCTTATTTTAAACAATACCAAATGGATGGCCAAATTAGATAATTTAGAGTTTTAAAGGTTGCACAAATTTCAAAACTAGCATGAAAATTCTTCATTCAGGTTTATTGCTTACTATATGCTAATAAACATTTATTCTGCCAGACTATTGTTCGTTGGAAGTCTTGGTGTGTATGGCTCATGTCAGGCCTCATGTAGAGTATGGGTGTGGACTAATGAAAGCATTTATAGAACTGAAAAAAAATATGAGGTGTTCAAGTGTCAAAAGAGTGATTGGAAAGATTTGAAAAGCTTGACTGAATAAAGACAATACTGGTGAGACATAGTTTATTCTCTATTGCACAGGATGGGAAAACTAGGGAGATTGCGTTTCAGGGATTTAAATATGAACTCTTAAAACGTGCAAGAGCTTTCTACTAGCCAAGGACCTTCAAAGTAACAAGGAGGAAATTTGAAATGAAGAAAATACATTAGCTTGAATAAATCCTTGCCTTTAAAATACAAGGGCATTTGTGCTAGCATAATACACTTGACTAAAGGAAATTACAGGGAAACCTCTGGATCTTTTGTTTTAGGACAGTTTTCCTGAAAATAACTTTTAACAGAACTGACAGTATCTAAGGAAAATACTCTTAAGTTCAAGATCAAGATTTACAGAAGCATATGTCATATCTGACAACTATGAAATAATGAAAATGTTAACATTTGCATTAAGTATTAGAGTTGGGAACATAATTTTTGAATAATAAAAGCTTTATGAGTTGGCATTTGTTTTCAAGGAGGGTTACTTTTTGATGGCTCTTAGACAAACCAATATATAACTGGATCATCGCGTTTTGATTTTTCTCAAAACTTCAAAGGAGAATTAAGTTGAAGGATTTGGATAAACTAACAGGAAGGAATCAATTCTAAAGAAATTTTTAATCATACAGTTTTAAGAAGACAAAGGTTATAGTGTCAGTGGGATGTTCTTTGATGTTTATATTCTAGAGTGCTTGGATGTTAATAAGGCTCCAAGATCATAGCTTGAGAATAGCATTACCATTCTGAATTCTCTTTCTGTAGCTAAATATAGGAAAATTCAGTTTCAGTTGGAGCTTTTCTCATCAGACACATAGTAGGTGCTCAGCTATTAAATGGAGTGATCCCAAGATCAATCTTATTCCGAAATTGGCAGTGGATCTAGTTGATTCTGGGCATGAAATTTGCAGAAAATAATCATTCTGTATGTCTTTACCAATCTTGAACCCAAGTCATTGTTGAGACTTGATTAAACAGTGTTATGGCTTGACAAAATAATTTTTGACATCTTTTAATGTAAGCTTTTTAGTTTTTATAGTTCAAGTACTTTTCAGACACCTGGCTCTCTTCCAAGTTATGTGAGATTCTTGATATAAAAGAATTGTAAATCCAATAATGAACATCAGACCCAACACATGTGTTGTTTATCCCTCTGAGAAATAGGCCAGTAAATTTCTATTGTTTATTTTGAGTGGTTTAGTGAAAATCACTCATTAATCAAAACATTTTAATATCTACTGCATAGGGTTGTTGATTTTCTTTTTAAGTATATAGAAACCACTTTAGATGCTGCTGTTAATGACAAATAATAAATACATTGATTGTTTAATTCTTTGCCAGAAATTTTACACTTAATAACCCTTTACTCATAACCACCTTATGAGGGAGGTATATCGTCCTCAGAGGTAAAGAAACAGTCACAGGGAAAAATAGCATGCCTGATGTCACATACCTAAGTAAGTGGAGTCAAGATTTGAGCTCAGATAATTTGTGGAGCTCATGCTCTTAGTTTATAGCCTCTGTCCTAAAGCTAACGAGATAAAGGAGACAAAATTAACATACTAAGCCATAAAATGTTCAAAATGATAGTGATACCTCCCAAAGAATGTCAAAGATAGGTTAGTAGGTGGTAGTACGATCTGATTGACCCTGCTGTTGATTACTTAGGACAGCTTTAAAATCCAAGCCAACCTAACTTAGATGAATGAATTCATATTCACTTGTATGTAAGAATCCAACCAAAACAGCTATTATTAATTACCTCTCTGTTTCTACTTCATCAAAAAATAGTTTTGTGTCTTTACCACTCAGATCATAGGGTGTGACCCCTAGTACTGCATTTGTGTTTTCTTGCTGATCCCCCTGACTGAACTCTGCCTGTCTGCCTGAACCCACAGTACCTGACCTCTAGATCCTACCTCCCTAAATCCACGGCGTTCAGATGGTTTGCCCAGTGTGAGGAAATCATCTGGCTTCTTGGCTCTACATTTGTTTGGGGGACCCAAGGGTACTCCCAAATGAACTGAATCTCTAGCTTTAATATCCTTGCTGTGTGTAACCTCTTAGATCAGTTTCATGTTATGGCTTCTGTTGCTCTTCAAAGTTAATTCTTCCCAAATAAGGCATGACCTGCTGGTCAGTAAAATACTGGGGTGTTTTATAGTCAACATATGTATTCCTTGATAGTTTATCTGATATGTCTGCTATAAAATTATTTTTGTTTTTAAGAGTTTTCATAAAGTTAACTTCACTGCCAAATAATACTCATTACCCACATTTTTAGACAAGGAAAAAAAACTAAGATTGCATTAGAATAGGATTTTGCATCAGGATTCTAAAATCCAACACATGGCACAGTGCCAACAGTTACCTTTCGTTAGATAAGTGCTCCATAGAATTTATCTAGAGACCTGTGAAAGGAAGCATGAGAATGATGAAATCATAACCTCATCTTCCATCCACACCTTCATAATTGTTAGACCTAAAGATGTTGGAAATCTTTTTGGCTAAGCTTACTCTTCATCTTGTTTCATTTCCTATCTTAATATAATCTTTTTATATGAGAGCATGCTGTTTAAATTTTTATAATTTTAACATGGGTACAGTGTATAATTTTACAGTTTGTAGTATCTGATGTTAAGTAACAATTTCCTTACAGATATATAAAGACATTAAAATTAACTAAAATATATGTGACCCCTAGCAGATACCTAATAAACATTTAATATTGAATGAATGAATGAATGAATATCCAATTTATTTAATGTGGTGGTTTTAAAAGGTAAGTCGGAATTTTTAGAATTTTGTTATCAGAAACAGTCTTATCATTTTAGAACCTTTATGTCTTCAAAGTGTTTACTTTTAACATTCAGTATTTTATATTTAATTTCTTGAAGTTGAAAAGATGAAAGTCCTCATAGAAACAGTAAAATGAATTTTTTAGATTAAATACAGACTATGCTTTTGGTTATTTGCTCCTGTGGTTATTTGCTTTAATAAAGGCACATCTAAAGAAATGCTTAGAATTAAGATTCATTCAAGAATTCATGCAAGAATTGAGAATGTAAAGAACCAAGTAAGTAATATAAATTAGAAGTAAAAATGTTCATTAGATTCATTTGACGATTGCATACATTGAGAATCTATAAATTATTGTCTTCTTTTGTCCTCATTTTTAAGTCTCAGACAATGAAACTTCCAACTCTTCATTCTCATGCAGTAATGTGTGTACAGCTATTCATTCATGTAACAAGTCACTTTGTTCAGATGCACTTCCCTCAGATACTGGTCTCTTCAGTGTCAACAATATACATATTATTAAGATAACATTGAGCATGTAAGAGAAGCTAAATCCAGAGGCTTTCCCACTGGTTAGAAGACCATGAAATGAAGCAAAAGGTTATAATTCAGTAAAATAAAATTAATATTTATGAATATTATGCTAAATAAGTGTTCAGGTAGCTTGGTTACTTTGCTAGAAGAATGACAGTGTAAATAGAAGCTTAAACTGTTCCTATCCCAGAAAAGTTAAGTGTGGTAATATTCAAATACTGAAAAGTTGGCTCTGCTACTAGTCATTGTGACCTTAACCAAGCTGCTTTCTCTTCAAGCCTCAGTTTTAAATTGTAAGTAAGAGGTTGAACTTGGTTGTCTTACCCCAAATTTTAATAAGCCTACAACAGAGTTGGCCTTCATTATACTCAATTTGTAAATAATTCTGTACACTGACATATTACTCATAAAAGCAAAGGGAACGGTTAAATCTTGTAGATTAACACCTCAACTGTATGAGACACAACAAAAAATCCCACAAACAGATAAAGAGAGGCACTCACTGTAAATGACTAATAATAAAAAATTTTTAAAAGGTTTATCAGATAAAGCATTTAATTGAATTAATGGGACAAAATGGAGCACTTAATGATTTAATTAGCTGAAGTTTAGACTTTTCTAAAACATTTCATATGTTTTCTTAGAGTATGCCGAATATTAAACTTTATGAGTAAGGATCTTATTAAGTCATAAAAATATCATATGATAAAGTTATATAATAGCTATAGAAGTTTTAAGAATTGTGTTCAATGTGTTTTAAGCCATATAACCCAAAGTGTGTTTGATTAGTTTTTCTTAAAATTGACTTATTTCTTCTTAAAGTGAAGTTCAAGAGACTTAAGATTAATTACAGATTCAATTTGAAGAATTTCATTTTCCTTTAAGCAAAATTTCATTTTATTTGAAACTCAACAAAATTATATTTATAATTTGACAACACACCTGAAAGATGTACACTCTAAAGGATTCGAATTACAAACCTTGTAGTTATAATCTGTTGGTTGTGATCAAGGCCATGTATTTGTAGTCTCTACTATTGCCAGAAATTGGATCAGAAGGGACTGTATTATCAAGAATGGCTACTGGTTTTGATCATGATCATGTTATATACATGGGGTGTATTAGATCATGCAGATCTAATTTTGAATAGTGAAAATCTGAGGTGATAATTTGAGGTTTCAAATTCTGTAAATGAGAAAATATAACTATTTCATCTAAAATAGTAAAATACTACTTTAAAATGTCTTAAAATTTTTCTGTTTGCATTTGTAAGTTTGCATTTGTAATTTTTTATTAAGGGCCTATTCTATGCCTCATAATTCACTAAAATCTAAAAAAGAGGTCTCTGTCAACAAAGAACTTTTGGCCTAGTTGGAAACATTATACCAACACATAAGAAACAACTAGAGACTAGTGGAATGTAAAGTCTGTCTTGCTGACTTGAAATGCAGTAGAAACAGAAAGGAAATGTGGACTTAGACTCATCAGAGAAGACTTCTTAGAGGAGGTGGAAGATGAGCTGGGCTTAAAGAATGAATGAATTCAGTGAAGTGAAGGAATGAAGACTTTCAAGTGCAGAATACATGGACTAAGGCATGATCAGGTGGGAAGGAGTAAAGTAGATATAGTAGATGAAAGCAGAGCCTTGTGTTGAGGAATAGGTAGTAAAATGATTGTAACCATGTTTGAAATTGTTTTCCTTTACATAAGGAGTCCTAATTTCTAAT
Organism: Eonycteris spelaea; assembly: GCA_003508835.1. Taxonomy (NCBI): domain Eukaryota; kingdom Metazoa; phylum Chordata; class Mammalia; order Chiroptera; family Pteropodidae; genus Eonycteris; species Eonycteris spelaea. Next base: position 3,233,533 of record PUFA01000183.1, read on the forward strand.
AGAAGAAAACAAGTATTCGGATTGCCAACCCCTCCGAGAGCCAAGGTGTGATGATCTGAAGAAGAAACACGACTTGTAAGAAATATTGGAAGGAAATCTAGGCCTAAATTAGACAAATTTACTCTAAACATTAGGGGATTTACAGCTTTTAACTCAGCAAATCAAGTGAAAACTCTTGAGAGGAAAGGTATGCGTAGCATATTTCTGCTGTCGGGGTATTTTTTTTACCCTAGTAAGATTGACCTTACTTCTATGGGAATGATTGCCAATAAATACCAAAGTATTAAGCCAAATAGAAATACTCCTTTCCAAACCTCTAATTTGCATCCAAGCCTTAGCTCAAATTATTTACTCCTAGAATGACCACTTCCTTCATCTTCAACTGTTTAAATCTTAAGCTATCTAACCCCTGCATGAAATTGCCCTAGTTCATTTTCCTCTTCAGCCAGAAATGCCATTTCTCCTGTGTACTTCTATACCTAACAGAACAATTAATACATCCTGCCTATGGGCAGGGGCTATCATTTTTTATTGTGTACTCTGCAAGCCTAATATAACAGGTACTTGATAAATGAGAGTTGATTGCTGAAAATCAGCAGTAAGCCTTTATGATAAATTAATATAATCTGGAAAGGCTAAATACCAGCTAGATGTAATGTCTAGGCTCTTTCTTGGTAATTTAGGAATTCTCCACCTTTTACTACTTATCAGGGTTCCTCTTATTTTCTGTTATATATTTACATTCATCCCTCAAGGTTTAGCTACCTTGCAGTGTCCTTTAAAATTTTTTTAAAAGTCAAAACTATAGGCAGGGGAATGAATAGTTGGAAGGCCTATGAAATTTTAACATCCTTTTTTGAGGGCTGTTTAGATGATCTAACTGATCATCTAAAGCTTTCCAACAAAGTAGTTTGTTTTTTGTTGGCTTTTGTGTGTTTGAGGGGATAGAAGATAGTAGTAGAATGAAAAGTCTTTGCATTAAAAAATACTTTTCAAGAAACATTACTATAATCACAAAAACGTATTGAGTATCTGCTGTAGTTCTTTAAAGTGATTCTGAAGAAAATGATATGCTTCTAAATCCCTCTGCTTATTGGAGCTATCTTATTGACTGGAATAGGTTTCCTTATAAACTTTCTTGGACAATTTTATAAGAGACTCGATCACACCAAAAAGCTTTAAGAAATCGAAGAAGGCAAAATTGTCGATCAATTATGCAACATTTGTTTTCTGCTAGGACATTTAACTCAATGTGATAGGCATCTATTTTTATGTGCCCTAAGAGCTTTTATGTAAAATCTGTAGGACATGTCTGTTTTCCGGAATCTATATATAAACGATATATTTTTAATCTTGCTTCCGTTGGGTTTGCTTTAGCTTTGAGAGTAGTTGACATGTTTGTTACACTTAACATTTAGTCAAAAGTCAAAAATTCAACCAGCAATTAAAGAGTGGTTCCTGAGATGAAGCAGTTTCTTCTCTATGTTGATTTGCTTCATGATCTGTTTTCTAGGCATGTATTTTGACACCACCAGTAACCCCACCCCACCCCTAACAAAGGTGAGAACTGACTATATCATGGGTACCTAGAACACATGGAGAAAGGACTGAGACTGGAAGCTGCAAGCAGACATTGTACGGTGCAGAGTACCTGACAACAGCCCAATGTAAAGGGCAGTAAATGCCGCATGAGATGAACCCCTCAACACAAAACTGTAAGTAACTTTGGGGAATTAGAGGGGGATTACAAAATTGTCTCTGATGACTCAATAAAAAAAAATTTAAGTTATTGGACCTTTGCCTAGAAAACCAATTAGAGGACTTTAGTCTTGATATAGCAAGAAATATGGAGGCAGTGTAGCCTCTTGAAACAAAATAGTGGAAGTTGAGAAAGTAATGGGATTTTTGGAAATTAAATCTGGCAAAACTATATATAGGATCTAGAAATAAAGTCTAGTGGCAAGCAAACTGGGCATGTGACTACTGTAGTAATCTAGGAGTGAAGAAATCCTGAACAGACTAGTGGCAATGAGAATGGAAATGAAAGAATAAATTTATTTCAAAAGGAAAAAATTGTAGAACATCATGATTTGTAATACTGAATTTAAGATATGTAAGCATTCCATTTGAAATGCTTTGATTAAAGTTCACTTAATATACAGAACTGTCATTCTATGTAAAAGGCTGAACAGGTATATTTGTCACTATCCACATAAAGCTGATAAGGGTAGACAATCTAAATGCAGCTCATTAATAAGGACAGTAGGACCCTTTTAAAAAGAAATACATAAACATGTTTATGTAAATAAATTTGATTAGTTATATCATCTTAAACATTTCCAAAATTAAAACTTTCCCTTTTCTCACAAGCTTGGCCTGTGAGAAAATCCTTAAATTTGTATGGTTGTGAGGGTCGTTGACTAAAATGTGTTGATATTCTTGAAACTTACATTTACTCTTATTAATAAAACAAAGATCTTTCCCAGGATTAGATTAAGGAAATGAAATAGAGAATTTAAAGTCCAAACAATTCAGTCAGTTGAAACCTCGTAAAATTGACATGGCTTTAATTTCTCAATTGGAAAGGCAAGTAATTGAATTGTGGGAAATGTGCTGGTCTCGTTTCGAGAAACAGTACAGCACAAAGACCTGGCATTCTAGCTGAAGAGCTGTAATAATAAACAGAAATGTGAAAACCAGGAAGACAAGTTTTCCAAGAGTAGTGCAACTGTGGCATTTCAAAGGAGATATAACAAGAAATTCCGGAAGGTAGCCAAAAATAGGTCTAGATAACTGAGATTCCTTATTTGAATACTTATTTTTGATGGAGAAGCATAGTTAAGAGTAAATGAAGGTTCTACAAGGTCTGAAACTTCTTCTCACCCTAGATGGGTTTGCTTCTGAGAAAAAGTATTAGCCAAAAAAAAAATCTAATAGGAATTCAGTACTGCTTAACTTGTAACCGGGAGTTTAAAAAGTAACTGAAGCAAAAAAAATTTAATTAATTGAAAGCAAATATTTTGGTTTTCTAGGAGCTAACTCTTGTTTTGTAGGATTCCTATTTAGAAAGTCAAAGTATCTTGCATTGTTTACCTAGTTATTACTTGCCATAAAAAATAGCCACACATCATTAGACAGAAATACCATATTATTCTACATCTTTATTTTTTAATATGTTCTATTTTAATGATATGTAAGAAATCTAACATGTTAATCTGCACTTCCAAATAGCCTTCTTAAAATCGAGTAATAAGTCTTCTGGATAGACTAGAATCTTTCAGACCATTTCACCACACTCCTTGAACCATTTGATTAATCCAAGTTCAGTAAATGTACTTCAAGCCAGGTTATCCAGAACTGGGAACATTTTATTTTCTGTATTTCCATCCTAGTTACATCTGACTCACATTCCTGGCCTAGTGACTTCTGTCTTTTCATAACTCCTAAATTATGGAGGTAAGTCAAGATTTAATATTGATTATAGTCATGTAACATTTATTCTGAACTTGTATTCCCTTAACGTTCCTTCAATTACTAAGCACTCTTGTAGCATTACATTTTTATTAACAAATTATGTATATTCCAATTTTTGCTGTAACTTTCAACTAGTTTTTCTACATCTATTTTCATCTCATTTTTTAATCACCCAAGTAAATGTCTAGTAGAAAAATACTATGATTTTTTTTCTATTGTCTTTAATCAGCTTTCAGACTCTGATCTGAAGTATCCTCATCCATCTTTGAATCTGCTGTAATTCTTATTTTCCAAGTGCCTGTTCACTGAGACTATAGCATTCCAAATTTTTCAGTACAGTTCAGTTGAGACTATTAGATATCCAGCCCTACAGGGGATTGTAAAGAACAGTATAAGGCACAGTCCCAGCCCTCATCTTATAAGAACTCATGGAACCTCAAATATTGCAGCCAGACTTTCTTGGGGACTTGAGAACCCAAAGAAATTCAAATTCTTACCAGAATATGAAATGATAGAGTAACATGAAATAGAAACACTTGGTATTTTGTATTTTACTCAACTGATAGAGTAAAAAGGCGCTTTAAAACAATAATTTCTAGATTTGAGGTGTTGGTGTAAAATCTGAAGGTGCAGAATGCTGCCTACCTAAAAGCTCTATAGTTAGACGAGTCTTAGGCACATTTTGGTTTTGGAACAAAGTCCTCATTTTTGCTGCAGGTTGTTGCTTTTTCATTGTGCCATGCTTAATATTCATTTCCCATTCACCATGTAAGGTGTTAGTTTTTTTATCCATTTAAAGACTTTTATGGTTAGATCCAATCATTTAGGTAAATATTAAGGTACTTTCTAAGCTTAATAGTTATTAGGTGATGAGTTTTCTTGGTGAAATTTGTACATAACTTTTCATCTCTAGTAGGTCTAATAGAAGGCCTAATAATTCTCGAGGTGTAATTCTCTGGCAAAGCTGATGGATAATTATGTTTTTTAAAACACTAAGTTTGATGGCACATTGTTCTCTTTCATGGGTTCTTTGGCTCCAGGAAGGTAATAAAATTTCCTAAATTAAAAAAAATTTCCTCATAGTGGTTTCTACATTGTTAAACTTGATGTAACAGAGTCAACTTCCCCAGCAAAAAGGAAAAATAACAGAATATAGAAGATTTACAGAGCTCTTAGCAAGTCTTTATTATCCCACCAAGGTCTCTGGTGATATGAACCTTTCTATTATTTATGATAGAGAACAATATAAAAACTTATAAAGCAAAGCTAAAGTTTGTCAGATGTAAACAGTATATAAGACAAATTAGAAACAACTATGATTCCCTAAACCATATATTTCTCAAACTGCTTTCCCTTGACTGTTTTATATTACTTAGGGCTCCCGATTTCAGATATGTTTTGAAAGCAGCCTAAATTAATTCCAACTTTACCAATACCTAAGAACTCTTTCTAATTATGACTTGTATATTAAATCCAAGAGTATTCAACATTAGACCTCCTTTTCAGAAAATCTTTGTAGAAAGAACTTCCAGTTGTTTATAAAGTAAATTATTGAGGTTTAAGAATAAGCTAAAATCTTTAGCGCCTTATCAGAAGTGAAACTGTGGGTGATGGAAGGAAGCTGAATTAAACATTAGAGAAGTACAAGAATAGGGGAGGGCCAACTATTGATGGTACCATTAAGACTGATAGAACCTTACCATGCCATTGTGATGATTCATACTTGTGTATATGAGGTATATATTATTTGATGAACAAAGTTTTCAGCATGGTTAGCCAAGATAAACTTCTGCCATTATTTTCTTAAAATTAAATTGACAAATCAGTTCATTGAATTAAGTGGTGCCCATATGAAAATGTTAGTCTTGTTTTTCTAAACCAGACCAGAGTTTTTAATTTGCCTGTGGTGCATCTAACATGTTGTCTTCAAACTACATTTGCCTTCCTCCCTTTTTAAACAAGACTCAGTTTTTTGCGTGTCTTCACATCCCGGTTACAATGTCCCACTTATTTCGGAGTGAACACGAGAGGCTTACTGAGACAATTTTGACAGATGTGTCTCCAGATAAGATAATCTCTAAAATATTTACTAAAATAAGCAACCTAATCACTTTGAAAGTACATTTCCCCTATTATGAATATTTTTAATTGTGGCAATCTGTCTCCTTCTAAAAACCTCTGCATTGTGAAATGATGGCTTTTGAGACACTATTTTATAAAAGGTTTAAGTTATTTTAATTTAAAACCATTGTCAATAGTTATGAATTATATTTGTAGTAAGCTCTAAGAGGGAAGGCATTGTTTTATTCCCTTGCAATATCTCCAATGTCTAGAGTTGTATTTGGCACACAGTAGATGTCAATAAATATTTATTGAATGAATGAATGTTATGTATGTTTCCATATATAATATGTTTCTGTTAGCTTATAAAAAGGAACATTTCTCAAAGTAGTTCTCTGAAAAAGTGAATGACTAAGAACACATTAAAAGTAGTTTAAACATTTCCTGTTTTATTCCTTGCCAACCCATAGTTACAATATTTTTGTTACAGTATTTTTTAACCAGTTACCAGTTTTTAATGATCTCACCAGCAAAGTACTATACAAAATTAAAGTGTTACATATATAACTACCCCAACTACACCCAACTAGTTAAAATCACATACATGCCAAAAACTTAGCGGCATAGAAATATTGTACCCTAGAATATAATGCTAGCAAGGGAAGCAAACTGAACAAACACATCACCCCCAAAACTAGGATGACACACTAAAACAGCTAAGTTGCCTTTTCCACAGAAAGGAGAGGAGGAGTGTCACCCAAAACAAAACTCTTATTCTTAGGGCTTTTTGTCTTATTTGGGTCATTATTTTCAATTGCTAACCTTAACATTACTAATCTTAAAGTATTTTGCCCTTTTACATTACACATAACCTTTTGAGATAGTTGGGGAATTTTTTTTTTTTATTCTTCCCTACAACCTAATATACAAATCTTTAATTACTAGAAATTTCTGGAATGTATTCTATTAGGTGAGAGTTTCACAGGAAGAGTGATAGAGTAAAATTTGTGTATGAGAAAACGTACTATGCCATAACTATGCCCCTTACCTTGACATACCTCATACATACACTATCTTTCAGGTACAGCTGTTCTTCCTTTTTTTAATAGATAATATATCTACATGGCCTAGTGAAAAGTAAGTTTTCCTCCCACACCTAAACCCCACTCCCCCAGTTTTCTCTCCGCAGGTGACCAGTATCTTTGCTGAAAATTACATGCATATATAAGAAAATTAGTGTATTTTTTTAAAAAAATGGATACTATAAAATGGAAATATCTTTTTCCACTTTATATATTGTTCTGCACCTTGATTTTTTCCACTTATAAATATTTGACAATCCTTATCAGTTTGTAAACTACTGCCTCATTTTTAGTATTTCATTGTATGAACCATAATTTACCCATTCCCTATTGATCAACTTTATTTCTAAAATCTTTTGCTATTATGATGGTTGACATACTCACTTGAATGTGAGCTTGAGAATAAAGGTTTTTTCTTACTCATTTTTTAATCTTGAAAACTTATTATAATATATATCAAATATTCAGTAGATGTTTTTAAATGAATTAATTGTACTTCTTTAAATGGTGCTCAGCTGCTTCCACTCAACAGTTTTCACCTTACTATGTACCTGGTACTCTTTGACTTAATGATTCCTCTTGTAGATGTTTATCCTAGTGTTTAATTTAAAATGACACATAGATAACAATAATTCTTACAAGAGGAACCACTAAGTCAAAGTGTGTGGTTATTTTAAATGTTAATAGAGGTTATTTATTTTCACCAAACATAGGTACTAATTAGTAATAAACATTATTCCTCTCACTAATTGTTTGGCACAGTGCTTTACACATAGTAATGTTAACACTATTGAATGTATCAAGCTCACAATCAAAGTGAGAAAAATTTGTTTCTATGAAAGCAGATAAGTCTATGGAGAGGAAAGGGCTGATTAATATTCCTGGAACAGAAGGAAAACAAGGTCTCACAGAAGAGGTGCAATTGAAAGGGGGTCACCCATCTTCTTCATCTTCAGTATCATTGTCATCATCATCACCATCACCACTAATAGTTACTGTGCCAGGAAATGAACACAATCTTCTTTAATCCTCATATATCCTTTAAAGGAGATATATTTATTATCCCCATTTGATAGATGAAGTTGAGGCACAAATAGGTTAAATGACTTGCCCAAGTCATATAGTTAGTAAGTGACTAGGTTGGGATAAGAAATCAAGCAGTATGATTCCAGAGCCTATTCTTGAAAGCAGAAGAAGTATGTGCCAAAGCACCATGTGCACAGTGTTCTTCAGAAAGCAGCAAGCAGTTAGTGTGGCTTAAGCATTGTTGCCCACAGATGGCATGGTAGGAGACAAGGCCAAAAAGTAGGCCGAGTACATATTTGACTAACGTTTCCCCTAAATATGGAACCTCCATACGAGAAAATGACAATTTCCTTTTACTCTAAGAGAACAAAAAACCTCATTTCTTTTTCTGAGATTGCTCTGGCATGATAGCCTCTGGTTTCACTGCTTTGTTCATGGCGAGAGCTTCAGGTCTTTTTATCCTTTCAAAGCTATAGCTTTCAGTTTTGTCTTCAGATATTGTTCTAGTGCTGACCAGATGGAAGCCTTCTGTTAATAAAGTGTCAATCAGTAAGCCGAGGACATTAGTTCCATTGGCCAATTTTCGGTTATCAGGTTTTATAGATACATACCTAGGACACACAAAAAATGTTTAATTGTAAAGCATCTCTTTAATAATTAACAACACTACACACATAAATTTAATTTATAATTTCAAATAAAGGTATCATACCATTTTTGATCAGATATTTTTTTGAGACTTCATTTATAAATCCAAATCAGTAATTTTAGGCTGATAATAAATAAAGACCTTGCTTTGATTTCCAAAGTCATTTTTATTCTACATTTAAGAATACAACCAACATTGATGAATTTTCATTGAGAAACTAGTTTCTGGAGCAAACAATTTTGATTCAAACAATTAAATTAGTTTAATTTTTATATAATTTAACTATTTTGAATTTTTCTGTTTTCAATTTACTAAATAGTTTTAATTGATTCAGTCATTCTAATAAACATTTAGATACATTTTACAATTTTCCCCCCGTAGAATCTAAAATTTTTAACCCATTAGTGGCACCGATATTACAAATTTTCTTTTGTGACTGTCCTTTCAAATATTTGTTTTCAGGTGAAATTTTGCAGATATAAAATGTCAATAAGACTTTATTGTCAGTTTTTACTCAGTAACTGTGTTGAAGAGTGAAACATAGGGTGGTCAAAGCCTCTGGAGGTGAAATGACAAAACTTTCTATTTCCTGGGAAACTCAATAGAACAATTCACATAATTCAAAAAAAATGTATCTGAATTTTTCAGATTGGCTATTTAGCGTTAATAATGTCAACATAACATAGTCACATAGATATAACTATCTTACTCCTTCTTCATCTACCATCAAGGATATTTTTGTCTTTGTGTCCTCCTACCATTCGTCTATGAGATATAGAAGAAGCAGCTAATTTAAAATTAGTTCCAGGCAGCAACTTAAACTATCTGCAATTTTATGGGGTAAAAAGAGCCTCCTTTTAATTATGATTGAAATAGAGTAGTTTATTGTAGCTCACATTTAGAAGCTGAGCTGTAGGCGAAAAAGGCTGTAATAACATGTAAGAATTATAGCTCTACAAAGTACCCACGAAAATATTTGATACAGCAAATTTTTAACCTTAGTAAATCATTCCAACTACCCTCAAGCCCAAATCTTGATTGTATAAGCTAGATAGAAACATTTTTCAAAAAAGAAAAAGTGTTGTAGAACATCTCATAAAATTAAGATACAAATAGTACATAGTTGGTGATAACAAAGTGGAATATACTTGCAGGAAGTCACTGAGCCAGAGTACTTAATTCCGCATGAGGCCAAATTGAGAAATGAAAGATTTTAAGGGCACAGAAAAGGATAGAAGAAACCAATGAGAAATAAGAATCAAAACATATTTTAAAACTTGAAAGGCAACTATTCTTTTCTACTTGAGAGTGAGTTTAAAAAGGAAAAGTGAGATAGACTAAAGGCTACCAAAGAGAGACTAAATCCTGTGACTATAACTTGAGCTTGATACTGTTACCGCATCTGCAGGATACAAATCAAGTATTTCTAGCATTGTGAACTCGAGAAATAATAACTGAACAACCTGTTAGGTTAAAAAGACCTCAAAGTAGTAATGCATATTAATGGAACATACCAAACAATAGAATGATCCACCAGACTCCTAGGAGCCATTCAGACTTACTCCTCCACCTTCCACCTTTAAAAAGACATCGCAGGGGACAGATTCAGTCTAGGGCATGAACAAGAAATCAAAATGACTGCCTAGATAGGCAGTCATCTAAGGTGGATCTTTTAAGGCCAGAGGTGTCATCCGGTCACCTGAAATCCCAATAATGTCCCCTTCTTCAGGTTATCAATCTCTACTTTGAAATTGGGACTATATATAGAAAAAAAAAATCACAAACACTTCTCTGGGATGGAAAAATTCTGAACTTCAAACAGAAAACAATACTGTTTGGGGATAAAAAAATTAATTTTAAAAAATAGCTTCTGGTTTTGGTTATCTATTTTAGAAGTTAAATACCATTCTCACATTAAAACTTTTTGTAGTATTTATAAAACACAAACGTTAATAACAAAGGAGAAACCACTTGGCACTGTGTACACACGAGAATATCCAACTTGAGATTCTAATCTTGTTTTACAATTATTTTCTCCAAATGTGTAGTTTCTAAAGAGCATTTTTAATATTTCCAGGGTATGTTTTTTATCTTGCATGTTTCTTCTTAAAATCAGTAACACCATTTTTTCTTAGGTTTGCTAACTTTTTAAAAAGGGACCCCCAAAGATCTTAACTACTCAAATTTAAAAAAAAAAAAAACAAAAACTGGTAATTTCCTGTTTTTGTTAATGCCCTACCAATGAAAAGGAAGTTGTGCATAGAGCTCTGAGGTAAAGATAGCTTCTTAGTTTTCTTCACAATCAGCCTATTAATTTAACTGGCTCTCTTTTCCCAAAATGACATTTCAACCTTTTTGGAAGGGCAGAAAATTATAAGTATAAAAACTTAATAATTAGCATACTGCCCAGAGATCTCCAATTGGTAAGCAAGAACAAGGGCTATATTGTGGGAATGGTTAACACTGGTTGGTCCTGAAGGCTACTCCTGACGAAAATATCCCAAAATATGCCTTTCTACCTTTACCCCCCAAAAAGTAATTTTATTTTAAATACTATAAGAACATATGTAGACTTTTCTTTTCCTCCTGAAAATTAAAACCAGCTTTCATAGATAGTAAAATAATGGTGGGACAGCATTAAGATATTTTTAAGGGAAAAAATATATCTGACAGTAGAGTGAAAATCAGCCTTAAGGTCCAGCCAAGAACAATAGGAGACAGTGAATAACTGACTCAGGAGCAACTATCCTTAACATACTGACAGCCTATCATAATATTTTGAGTTGTCTAAAAGTACTAGTTATAAAAGGATACCAAATTTGTCATAGAATATATCTGCCTTAATGGTGTTTAAAAATAAAATGGGATGGACAAAAACCACTAGTCAAATCATGTAGCCTTAAAGAACAAATAGAGTGTAAAGAAATCAGGACAAATGACTGAGCCTTTACTATATGCCAGCCACTAACAGAATCTCAGGGAAGTGGGGGTAGGAACTTTTATTCCTAAACCAAATTCATTAGCAATGTTCCATAATCTATAAAATTATTTCCTCTCAGTTTTCCCTGCAGTCTTGGTTTATTCTTATTGTCCCACATAACAACAATACCCTCTTTCACTCTGAAAAGTATCCTAGTTTGGACAATAATTATCTGGTCATTCTACCCAACTCTTATTAGTTACTTCAAAACATTATTTTGAGTCATTGGTTTTTCCAAGAAAAAGCTCAGGCATGAAAAACTCAGTGTTGAGAGGTAACATCAGCAACTGGTAAAGAGAGATGCTTCTAAGTACAAAATACCTGACTCCAGTTTGGTTATCTGTAGTGCTGTCAGAGCCACACTGGAAAACCAGGTCATGGTAAGAAGGTCTTTGTGGAGGCAGTGGAAGTAAGGTCCTCTGAGGAGGGGAAAAGTTACTGGTCCAGGTAGGTGCTGAAGGTTGCTCTATAAACACTGTAATCCTCCCAGTTAGCATCTCAATTGTTTTGCTGCAAGAGCTAAACACCTTGAAAAAAGCTTGAGTGTTTCTGCTTAGGAAATGTACTTCCACAAGAGCTGGTCTTGGCTGTAGCAAGTGTTCTTGGTTTAAGAGATGAACCAGAGGATCAAGTTCATAGAAAAGAGCCTCTCTCTGAAGCCTAAGATAGTCTGAAAAGTCAGTGGGTAATAAAAGTTGTTGAGTTCTCAAAAAATCTAAGATAAAACTAAATAAAACACCATTTCTGTCCACAAAAATCTGGCCACCAACCATCTTGAATTCTTGGTCTCTGCCATCTAACATTCTTGCCAACCGAGAGGCAGGAAACTGCTTTATGGTCGAAAACCTTGTTGTAAATATCTTCCCTCCTACATTCAAAGTGACCAGTTCCTGACTACTCATTCTTCTCTTGCTTCAAACTAGTGGCTACAAACCATCAGCCAGACTTAGGAACTTGTACAGTTTAACTATAACCATAAATGTTGCTAGTTATATATGATGAGTAAGTAGGAGGGGAAAAAAACAGAGACCTAGATTCCCAGGTAACCACTAAAGCAAATAGTGTATCCATAGCTGTGTTTGCAAATTTGAGTTGCTGGGGAACTTGCAATATACAAAGTGGAAAAGCAACAGATGAGGAACTGGATAGTTTAAGGAAAACTGCCAATATATCTAAGGATAGGTGTCAAATAGATCACTTTCCTGTATTCCATAAAAAAATTCTCCATGAAAACCTACTGTAAATTTATATTTAAAAAAAAATACTGAGAAAAGACCTCTTATCTACTGTGAGTCTTAATGGCAGATTTACAGAGGAATATTGCCATGATTTCTTATGATCCCTTTAGCAATTTTAATCATGTATTGGCAGGGATGAGAGCCATTACTTCAATTAGCAGCTTAATCTGACTGTTCTCCTAACTAGAATGAGTCTTTCTTTTGTACCTACCTAATCTAGTTGCCACCTTTTTTCTCCTATACCAGCAGTTGGTGTTGTCTGTCTCCTTTCCACCAAATTTAAGGACTCGGGTAAAGACACTCTGCGTTTTCAAAGAAATGTCTTGTTCCATGACAGAAATAAGGTAGACTAGAGAGCAGGTTAAGCTTAGGTCATTTTTATTTTCATCTTAATTCTAAGGTAGGTGAGAAAATTAAATATTTTTATTCTTTGGGAGGTAGGGCAACTTTATCCCATGTGAGCAGATGGGACAGCATTGTTTAGCACTTTACAATATTTGATACATTGTATCATATATTGTCAAATTAGTCTTACTGCTCTTAAATTCTTTAAGTAAGTGGATTGGTTTGGTTGAACAGTTGCCATACTTTTGGACGATAACACAACACTTAGCTGCCAGTAAAAAGAAAGCTTTCCCATTTCCCTTTCTTATCATGTGTTAGATTTTTTTTTTTTAACCTATGCCTTTGCTTACACAGCCACCTAAGTTTTACAGTTTCACCAAATCCCTTTGGAGATAAATTTACAAGGCGTAAGGAGAAAAGGGGAAGCTGAAATCTCCACCCTCCTTAAAATGTACACTTATCCAAAAGAAAATGTCAGTTTTTATTCACATGAGATTTACATTTTAACAAAAATGGAGAGCAACCCTCTGTAGAAAAATCTGGAAATCTAATCCATCTATATATTTTCCTTTTTCTAAAGAATGTTCACTCTCAAAGTTGCTTTACAAAGGTCTTTAGTACATGCTTAAATGAGCAATCACTATTATATTACCTCATCAATACAATCTTAGATTGTGTGCTCTCTCACCGCCCCATTTTGATATAACATAAATGCAACCAGTATTGGGGTAGGATGCTTATTTCAAAAGCAGTCTTTAAAAGGGAAAGATCTAGGACTGTACTGTTAAATTTCACTTTATGCTACCTAATTTGAACATTTATAAGACATTATTTTTAAAAGGAATATTTTTGGAGGAAAATATCTGACTGGAATCTTTGACCAAATCTGAACTGCCACTCTGTTCTCTTAACAAATGTCTAACAAAAGACAGATATTCTTGAAACAGATTTTATAATAGTTTATATTTGCACATAAATTCTGCCACATTATTCAACACCACCAAAGTAAAATTCTTGAATCTTTCACTGAAGAAGAAAAACCCATCTGTCACCTGTTTCCAGTAAAAAACTGATTGTTCTATAAAATCAGGTGATTTAATCAGATAGGAACTGAAGTGTGAAAGATGGTCTTTCCAGGTTGAGAATCCATCATATAAGGGCCATTCTAGGAATATAGTAGGACCAAAGAAAATGAGAAGGCCAAGCAGAATGACTACCACAAATAAATGATAAAGGCTCCAAGGAAACTTGCTAATGAATGTGCCAGTATCTTGAGGCAAAGAAAGTTTATCCACATCCACTAGTTTTATGTCTTCCCACTGACTAGTATCAAAGTTCCTCATTAAAGGGCTTGTGGGCAAATTAGAGGGAGGTAAGGGAGTTTCCTTGATCACTTTTATTTTCTCCCTGAACTCCTGCATTTGTTGCAGAAATATGATAGGTTCTGACACATCTTTGAAGGCCTCAGCAATGTTAAAGGCCATCCGTTGTTCCTGCAAGATGGTGTTGAGTTTGTTGATCTCTGGGTCATAGGCTTGCATAACTGCAAGTTTCATGGTCTCAAAATCAGACAGGATTTCATTCTTCTTTTGATCTAAGGTGTGTTGTAACTTCTCAAAAAATTCCTTCACTTTATCTGAATCTTTACTCAGTAGTTGTAGAGATTTCCTTTTGCTAGTTTCCAAGGTATCCAAGCGAGAAAGAGCATCTCCCCGTCGCCAGGTCTCAAAGCTCTGGAAGAGGGACTCAAAGGCATCCCTTTCCTGAGCATAGGCATCTTCAATAGAACAGAAGACATGCCTGGTGTGATCACCACGAGTAGCACAGATCCCACAAATCAACTGCATATCAGTCAGGCAGAAAATGTTGAGAGGCTGCCCCAAGTGTCCTTTGCATACTGGCATTTTGGGAGAGATCTTGATCTTGTTATACTTCTCCACAATACCCTTCAGAGAGTAATTAACCTGCAGGCTATTGACTCCAGAAGCTGAAGTTTCCTTTCGGCACGTGGGCACTTGAATGGAGATGATCTCCACAGTGAATTCCGCACATTTCCCTCTAAGATCCCTTCTAAGCATTTTTTGCAAAAGTTGTGTGAGCAAGGCAAAACTCGAGGATCATCAAATAGACTGCAACAAATTGGGCATGTAAGATCTTCTTCAAGCAGCTCCATTTCATCCTACCATAGAGAAATAAACATTTTATTTTATTCCAGTAATACCCCCATTTGGACTACTGTAATAATTAGAAAAAATTATGTTCATAGACATTAAAAATGATCTTTCACTAAAATGACAAGACAAAGGAAGTAAGTAAGAATTTTGGGAAGGGAATGCACACCAAAGCAGATTTAATCTGCAGGGACTAGAACACGCTCTTTATTAGCAGGGCTCCCTGTACACAAGGCCTTTGTGTGGGCTTCCCAACAACAGTCTTTGGCTGAGACAGGGTTAGGACCAGGACAAACTGCAAGTTGAGCCAGCAGGAGGACCCAATTGTTTTAAAACAGAAAGCTGACTACTAGCTGTCAGAAACAAAGCTACTCAGTGTCTGAATAGAATGAACTCTTCAGTCTGGGCCCATAATTATAAAATGGTAATACTATTTAAAAGAAAGCAGTACAGGAATATAAATCCAAGCAAGTACTCTCATGCAGACTTTTACTAAAAATTGGCATTTCTATTTCAAAGGCCAAATTATAATTTTTAAAATCATCAGCAATTCATTCTTCCCTAGAAAATTAAATGTTTTTTTTTTTTAACCACCAGAACAGTAATCAAAGCCATTTGTAGTGTGTAGAACATCAGTTCTCAAAATGTGGTGAGCAGAAACCTGGGTGTCCCTAAGACTCTTTCAGGGCATCCTTGAGGTTAATACTATTTTCATAATAATACTGAGATTATTTGCTCTTAACATCGTGTTGACTATTGACTGTAAAAGCAATGGTGAGCAAACACTGCTGGAGCCTTAGGAATCAAACTAGGTAATACACAGTACCAAACTATACTACTGGTCTATATTCTTCACCACCTCACATCCACAGTGGGTGTGGGAGTAGCCAGTTTCATTTGAGAATGTTCTTGATGAAGCAGTAAAAATTACTCATTTTATTAAATCTCAATCCTGGTGTGACAAAATGTGAAGTAAACACACAGCATTTCTGCTGCATACCAACAGATAACTGTCTGGAGGAAAAGCACTGTTGCAAACTGAACCAACTGCTTTTTTCATGCAACACCATTTTTACTAGAAAGAACAAAGACAAACTATGGCTATTCAGATTTAAGTATTTGGCAGACATTTTCTTGAAAATGAACAAAATGGGCCCAACACTTCAAAGGAAAAAAAAATGACAGTATTTCTTGCCAATGATAAAATTTGAGTGAGTGAAAAGGAATTTTGGAAAACATATTTGCCACTTAAGAAGTTGATAGCTTCTCATTAATTAAGAGGTTTTTCTAAAGAAATAAGTGGTGATATTAATGAATGTGAGGTATTTTTTTTAGGAGAGAGATTACTAGATAATGAAATATATCAAGATTTAGAGGTCTGCATAACAGTGAACTAACTGGTTCAAATCACCAATGTTATTATAAATCTTGAATGTGTAAAAAGATCAAAAGACAAACATGTTCAAATATGATTTCAGATTCCATACTGCTGCAGCTAACCTTTAAGAAACTACCACTTGTTGAGTTTTGGTATGGCATCAAAGAAGATCACAATTATAAGAAAACTCAGAGGCAGATAAAGGACCCCAGATATCTTCTATTAAATAGTAATTCATTAAAGAGATCTATAAATATGTAAAGCAATGCCACTCTTCTCACAAATGTTTTGAAAGTTTTTCACAAATTATTTAACAATAGGTTTATCACTATTTTAATCTTAAATCTTTGTTTTATAATATGGTAAATATCTACTGTACTGTACACATGTAAATAAAAGCTCTTGGGATCCTCAGTCTTTAAAAGTGTAAAGGAGTCTGAGATCAAAATATTTAAGATCTCTGAACTACTTCTCAATTAAAATTTATTATTTTAAAATGGACATTTTAAAACTTCATGCATAAAGTTTTAAAAACATCAATAGTGCTAAATATGTCCTCATTCAGTTTACTTAGGAGTGTGTGATATATATGTCACATTACTACTAACGTAATAAAATAGGATCTATAGGCCATTTTACAATAAATATAATTTTAACAGTAATTTTAAGAGCCACCATTGGAACTATAATTTTGAAGATAAATAGTATTTAAAGGATAAGGTAAGCCTGCAGGGCTAATTTATGGTTTTATATTAAGTTGTGAGAAATATATGTATAAAAATGTGTAGAATTAAAGCAAAGATTATTCTGTCAAATTTAGTGTCATAATAACAAAATGTGCGATGAGACAACTTTTCTTATGTCTTTTGTGACGTAAGAAATTATACAGCCTTTGAAAAGCACTGGGAAGAGAATGGCTATGAAGACTGTTGTACTAAGTTATCAAGTCATTGTAAAACAGACTCTAGAACACAGAAGGAAAACTTTCAATGGTCCTCCATTCCTAGTTCTAATTCCATACTTTATCACCTCCACTGGTATCATTGTTTATCTATTCTATGCTAAGGCTAGATTATGGTAGGAGGCAGAAAATAGCAAGGGCAGCATTCAATAAAGTAAATCTACTCATCCTGGCAAATTTCCACAGAATCCTATCCAAGCATATTAATAAATAAGAAAAAAAAAGGATTCCAAGTGGTTGAGATGAGGAAAAAAAGGGAACTCAAGGCAAAGAGAAACTTTGAAGAAAACTGAGGAGCCTGTAATAGGGGCCAAGAATTTTAAGGCAATCAAATATGATCAAAAAGAAAATGTCACATACAGGAAATTTTAAAAAATCAAAAGTCATTCCAAAGCCATATTCAACTAGTAGATCTTAAAATGAATGAGAGGGAAGAAAATGACTATTTGGAAAGCCCCTTTATTACAAATTGCATCAAAATCACGATCAATCCTATTGTTCCATTTTTAATAGTATAATTTACAAATTTTGGTTTATAATTTAATGATTCTTTCATTCATTTTAAAAGCTAAACACTTTTATTTTCTCTTCTTCACTTAGCTTTACACTGAAATCTATGACAAAACTTAATGTGACCATAGCTGACTTTTAAAGAAAATTAAGACATAATATCCTAATTGAAGAAACCATGGCAAGTTTGTTGCCTCAAAAGTTTTAAAGGAAAACACATGGTAAGATTTTTAGTCTCACTGCATGACCAGTGTGCTTCACGATAAAGGAATTTATAGATCCTTTTCTTAAAGTGTGGCTAACACATGAAAGTCTGAAGAAATCAGTAAAGCTTAGTTCTTTGAAGAAACTAAAGTACGTAGCTCCTTTTAGGGGGTTAATTTTTCCCAATATTGAAGTCAAGAAACTATATAAACAAAATTATTGTTCAGTCATAAAATTTCACCTTACCAATGTCAAATTAAGTATATAAAGGCAAATAAGTTTTCCAAGATTCATTTCTTCCTTTGAATGTCTTTCTGAATATCAAAAAACACGGTTTTTGAAGCACAGAAATCCATTTTCCCACCAATTAAAAATTTCCCAAGTTTTATATCAACAAAACGAACATATACCTTATTGTCTACCATCTTTCTGGTTTTCAACCTCATTTTCCTGATGTATTTATATTTTTAATATATTTTTAATTCACATAAATAAAATTCAATCTTTTTGGTATACAGTTCTATAGGTTTTGACAAATGCAGAGTTGAATAACATCACAGACATATTTTTAAGCAAATCTGCAAGGCAGCTGCACTGAAGGGAAAGCTACAAAACTGCTGTATATATATAGCAAATGAAACCAAAACACCACCACCAGAATATTAAAAATGGAAAAGCCAATACTTACAAAGGAGTCATAACATAAAAGTAAAAGCTAACCTGTGTATTATAGTTAACCCTCCTAGAAGTCCTTTATTTTAAAGGACAGACTCAAAATGATTTTAATGCAAAAGGTGCTCATTCTTTCTTAAACGAAAGTTAATTTTAATAAAAACCTATTTCACCGAAACTTTCCTGTTGAACCTTTGAATTTCATTGACAGCAATACACAGTTGTTCAAAATATTACCCATGATTTCTTTCCAAATCCCATTAGAGAACAAAAAGAAAAGCCAGTGTATACTTTGTATCTTAAGAGATTTAAACCAAATTTCCATCCTGCTTTGAGGCATCTTTGAATTCAGGAATTTCAAAGTCCCATTCAAATACCTGACAAGTAACTAGATAGCAAATATTTGAAAATCACCTGACTGACAAAACTAACTTATGCAAATCTCTACTAAACTGAGAGCCATCAATCTTCTCTTGGAACAATGCTTAGAATAAAAAGGATCACCTTTTTTTTAAATCAGTTCCTCTCAGCACACTACTCTTATTTTCAAGTAGCATACAGTATTCTATTTTAGTATGAGATCCAGTAATAAGGCTTTCTTGAAACTTAGTAAGGGTCCAATTAACTACTGAATCTGGGTAAGAATATCATATTTTTTGAAAATTTTCACAAGTTAATTTAAAAAAAATAAAAACGGTACCCAATTATAAAAAAACCGTAATGAGCTAAAAAAGTAAAACTCCAGAAATATTAACTAAATATGATTAGCTTCGCAAAGAGCTCAACCTGATATAGTATTTTTTAAAAAATTGTATTATTGGTTATCTATGGATCCAGGCCTGTTAGGAGACTGGCATACTTGACCTTTGACAAAACACATGGATATTAGTTTCTCTCTCTCACTGTGCAACTGTTTTGAAAGGCATTTAATAATATATAAAATTATTTACAAATTTTTAAAGTACTGTATATTAATGTGTAATTATACTTCATTCTGGTTTTTACAGATTGTTCCATAACATACATAATCAAAACAGGACAAAGTGGGATTAAGATTTCCAATATCTCAAAAAAGGAATATTAAAATATGGCACATGTAGTGTCTGAAATAGCTTATCTAGTTGTTATGTGGCTCTTGCATTTCTGTCATCTTAGAATGAGTAGTAGTTACAACTTCCAAGATACTTCTAGTCAGATTCCTGGTAAGTAGGGCAAAATGAAGCCAGAACAGAAGTCCACCAGCTTTGAAGGCCCACCTATTCAGAAAGTTCACAGAGTATTTAGACAAGGTGACAATCTCAAAAACAAAACCAGGTCATTACCTAACTAGTCCAGACTACTCAGAAAAAATGTGGTTTTTTCCTTTTTCTCTTTTCTGTACCACTATTTCACTTTGACTTTTTCCTATTCTTTTAACTCATCTTCCCCATACTGTTTCAATGCGTACAATTTTCTGATTTCTTCTTATCCCTTCCTTATCCCCCACCCTCCTCTTCATCTTTCTTTCCCTTTAGACTTCCCCCCCCCCGTGTCTCTTAATAAAGATATTATTCTGTAATCCTGTAAGTCTGCAGCATTAAGTCAATAGGGTTTTACAATACCAGTTGATCAGCTATCCCTATTCCATTTATGTACAACTACTAAGAAATCTGGGTGGATTCCAGATGGTGTTGAATCCCATCCTCTCCCACCCAGATGAAATCAATTTGAATAAAAGAGTATCTGAATTTGAGAGAAACAGAGACTAAATTATTCTCCTAGTCTGGTACCAACTATGCCCAGATATTATCTTTTACCTGTTAAGCGTTCAAGTTAAGTCAGAACTACTGACTTCTGCAAAGGTTTAATGAACCAGAAATGTCTGGTTTCTCTTCCCCCGAATAAATGGAAATGGGCTTAAATAAAGGTGGCAAATTCTTATCCCTAAAACAAATTATCTTTACAACCATAATCTTGGCAATCATTGACCTAAATTATTATCACCAACAGATTGGTATATATTTAAAGTTTCTATCATCTAACTCTGTATTTAAGGTTAATTCCAGTTTTCAGAAAGGACTGCATTCAGTAGCTAACTAGCTAGATTTGCCTAGCTGAGATTATTTACGTAGTATGTAATACTGTGCCAAGTGAAAATAGGCATTTAATAGAGAACCAGTAAGTACTACCTATCAACTAGTAAGAAGTTACTTCTGAGATGACTATTGGAAATGTTATTGGTATGAACAAAGTTCTGTTTGCTTAGTGTAGATTATATACATCTTATTCCAAGTAAGACTAACCTTCAGAATGTCAAGTAGAAAGCTAATGCTAAATTTTAAGCAATTTTTCAGTTGGCTATAATATACTATGTTGGCATTTCTTGCTCATATTCGATACTGCAAATATGCAGGGGGGAAAAGGAAAAAAACTCACTCCAGGAGTTTTAAAAAGGGAGCCAAGTTATTGTCAAGCAGGATAGGATATACTTGTGCTTATGCCATAGGAAGGACAATAATTTAAACTGTTAGCAAAAATTTTCAATTCAACTTTTCCTTAAAAATGTATGTGCCTACATCTACAATGGAACTGAATTAAAAACTTCACATTGTGGGAACTTGCTTTACAGAAGGCTTAACTAGAATGTAACTATTCTGTATGTCAAAAGGACACTCACATTTGGTTAACTATAATGAGAGGTGAGCACAGCACTCCACTCTTCTAGTACCATTCTAGTATCCAGAGTCCCAAGCCAAGGTAATGACAATAGCAGTGTCCTTCATAACAAAAATGGATAATCCAATGTTCCAATGACGTAGAGAATATAAGCCAAAGGTCAATTCCTGCCCTAAATTCAGAAATATAACATATTCACAAAGATAATTACTTTAAACAGTACAATAAATGCCTAATAAAGCAGACATAGAAAGTTGACACCATACTGAAGTTGGAGAGGTTATCCATGCAATAACCTTTTTTTCTTAAATTGTAAAAGTAATCTGATGATACAAAATGCAGAAAATACAGGGGAAAAAAACCCTTCAATTACATCAGCTAGGAATGACCACTATTATTTTGGTGTATTTCTTCCAATCTTGTGTTTGCACACTCAAAAATTTTAATTAAACTGGTGGCATAACACAATTTTGTATCCACATTTTTTCATGAATTTTATCATATGCATTTCTCCTAAATATATCCTTCTAAAACATGACAATATATCTTATGAATATGCTTTTTTTTTTTTTTTGGTATTATAACATTAAATGAACACCTTGTAGAAAAGTCTTGGTCCGCAGCTCTGATTATTTCCTTAGATGATTCCTTTAGGTTTATTATTTTTAGGTGGGTCTAAAGTAGGAACATTTTTAAGGCTCCTGAAAAGACTGCCAATATTCCCTCTAGAAAGGATATACCGCTTATGAACTCTAACCGATAATGTATGAGTGCCCCACCTCTCCAGGCAGTTCCTGACCTTACAATAGAACCATACATTTATAGAGTTTAATTTAAAAAACCAATAACAAGGCACACTTCACCATACCTATCCAAGTTTAAAATATAATACAGTGAAAGGCAGTTAATATCAGCATGTGTCTATTACCAATACATATAGGAAATATAGGGCAATAAAAGTTATGGGGAAGGAATAAAACAGAAATCCTGGGCTTAAAAAGATCTTAAAGGTCATCTAACTAACAACCTAATTTTGTAAGTGAAAAACTGAGGGCCCCCAATGTGAAGACTTCTCAAATCATACACAGCAACTGAGCACAGGACCTGAATTTCCCAATTCTTAAACCTTAGCATTATCCAGGAGAATTTAGTATCCTCACGAATAAAATGGAGCTTAACCATAGGCCTTTTAAATCCCTTCACAAAGTCTATGGTTTTTACAGTTTAGCTTGTAACAGGCTCTCAAGTGAGGAGAAAGAACATTGAACCTGTTTCTGAATACCTAGGTTTAATCACTAGTTTTACTTTTCATAGAATGATGATTTTTACAGTACCTACATAATGTTCTTGGAAAACTAAGTAACGTGTGACAATCTTGTAAACTGCTAAATTTTATAAATTACTTATGAGTACAAACACTGAAAGCTAAATACATATAGTGTTATGTTAGAGCATGAGTGTATTAACCAAGAAAGGTCCTGAAAGCTAGGTGGACTCTCTTGGACTGTAATTTCAAGGGAGGGCAAAGCAAGTATTACAGGCTAGCAGGTACAAAGCAATTTCGTGAAAATGGTTATATCTGAACAAAAGATGTAAAAGAAGTAAGGCCAGGTAACCAACCTATCATAAATGTAGAAATCAAGAGAATAATCTGGTGTTATGAAAGGACTTACCAAGGAGGTTCGAGCTTAGTACATCAGCTCCTGTAAAAAAGGTGGTATTTTTAGAGAAAGATAGGAGAGCCTGAAGAAATTTATCTTCTCATTGTGCAAGACAGAAGTATAACCAATTTAACAGTTCCATCAAGTTCTCCTGGAGTGGCTATGTAAATGAAATTCTAGTTTCAAAATATCGATTACATAGAAAACTCAAGCCTTGTTAAACAAGCTCTAGAAACAAGGCACAGGAGAAGGGGGGAAAACGCTCTTATAAAAAAAGAAATGCTGCTGAAACCTATCTTTTCCTTTGCAATATAAATCTTAGTTTATAATAACATTTCAGGTAACCGCCACATAAAGAATTTCCAAGTCTGGGTTCTCATTTTTTGAGTGTACAAAATATGAAGAAAACAAAGATCACCCATGAGGGTGGGAAAACAGTCTAATTCTGAAAGGTTCTGAGCTTAAAGAAATTTTTATTTAAAAAAATAAATAATTGTAGGGTAAAGTGTTGCAGTTTACCTCTGTCCTCTGCAAGCAGGTGTATTCGTCAGGATTTGGGATTTTTTTTCCTCCACGTTGTGACTGACAATCAAACGAGGCTACTGCAAAGAAAGAACAAAGAAGAGGGTTATTATGCATTAACTTGCACAGGATCCTTATTCTTGACGCATTTTTCAGTTGTCCCCCACGAAGCCAGCCTGCTAGGACTTGATAAAAAGGAAAGCATGGGAGAGGTTGGAGATCTCTGAACCAAGGAGTTTCTCGGTCAGCGCGCCCTCCGGGGGGCCAGGCAGCCTCCGAGGGTTCAGTACCTGGGGGTCGTCGCGTGCTGACTTCTGGTTCATGGTCGCCTTTTCTTTTCTAGGCGATACCGAGGCGCTGGCAATGGCGCCGAGCATGCTCTGTAGCAGAGCTGGTTTTCCGGAGCAGACATGCTGCCCTGGCCTGGCAGACACCCACCCACCAGCCGCTCCTCCCCACGCCCTGCCCCGGCGCCCCGCCGGTTCCCGCGGGGATGCTGGAACTGGAGCTCAGAGCGCGCTCCCCGCCAGCCCCCTACCCACGCCGGTCCCAGCTCTGCCCGGGCCAGTCTCCGCCCTCGCTGCAGGCTCCAGGACCAGCCCGGCGGCGGGTACTTGGGGTACTTCGCTCAGATCTCCCGCCCTTGGAAGGGACCCAGCCCGAAGCCGCGTGGCCGCTGCTCCTCCCGCCGCGGGCGCAGCGCGTGGCTTGCTCCACACTCCACAAGGCCGGGCCGGGCCCCGCCCGCCCCTCTGCCCCTCTGCCCCTCTGCCCGGCACCTGGTCCGCCTCCGGGCCGGGCAGCGCCTTTGTTCCGCCTCCCGGGTCTCGCCTTCCCCGGGAGCGGGGTGGGTGAGGGGAGGTGGGAGTTCTTCCGGCACTTCCAACCGCCACCGCCGCGCCGCGCCCGAGGGAGGGGAGGGTGCGGGCGGCTCGCTCGTCTCCCTTCCAGAGGGCTGTGCGCGACCCGCGGCGCGCGCCGGGAGGCGGAGGGCAACGGCGAGCGGGCTTGGCCCCGACGCAGCGCGCGCGCCAGGAGGCGGTGCCGTCTCCAGTGGAGCCACCCGGGAAGGAAATCGGCGCGCGACAAGATGGTTGGGTTTGGATTGTTGTACTTTTTTTTTTGTTCGTTGCATTTTTAGGAACAAAAAAAAAAGCCCAACCCTTCACACCACTTCATCTGCATCTCTCAGCATCTGAAGCTTGGCTACATCGGTTTGGGGAGACCGAGACCACTGTCTACCATGCACCCCACAACCGGGATGGGTGGGACGGGCACTCGTGTTGCAACCAATACCTGGGCTCCAGCTAGAGCACAACCAAAACAGGTTAACTGTCACCTGTATCTTTTCAGGCTTTAGGCTAAACACTAGCGCCCAATTCTGAGATTTTCTTTTAGGAAAAACACCATTGCTCTTTCCTTCAGAGAGAAGAACTTAAAAAGGCTTTAAATTATATGCCGCTAACGGTTTTTCAGTCAGCCGCTAACCTGACTCACTATTCTGATGTCCTGCCGCTTTGTCTATTAAACACATTAAACACCAATGAGTCGCTCTAAGAAGGACATAAAGGAATGGCTCCTCCAAATTTTACAGTCTTGGGGGAAGCGAAACAGAATTAACAATATGCCCTGAGGTTGAGTTAGCCCAGGTGGGGAAATGTGGGCTTTGGAAGTAGAATTTGGGGGAAAGGTATTCGAGGCCAACCACGTCCAGTACTTGGGCCCCCAGTAACTAATAAATGCTTAGCTCAAACCCCATTAAAAAGCACCTCCTCACTTCCTTCTGGGATGTCCAGTGTCTAGCCATGCCCAGGGTCCCTTCAACCGTATTCTGTATGTCCCTTAAACTGAATTTGCCTTTGTAAAACTTCCTATATTAATGTCATTTAGTCTTCATAAGACCACTGCAGATGGAAATTATCTTGTAGATGAGGAAACGGATGAAGTAATTTTTCCAAGATAAAAAACAAGAGGCAATGCTGAGACTAAAATCAGATTCCAGATATAGTTTCTTTCAATAGCA
Organism: Eonycteris spelaea; assembly: GCA_003508835.1. NCBI lineage: Eukaryota > Metazoa > Chordata > Mammalia > Chiroptera > Pteropodidae > Eonycteris > Eonycteris spelaea. The sequence continues at coordinate 3,259,145 of PUFA01000183.1, forward strand.
TGGTAACTATCAGTGTCAGTGAAAACTGCACCCGTCTCTTACTAAATTAGTGTTACTTTAAAAAAAAAAAAAAAAAACAGCCTGACTTGTAGAAACATTTTAAATACCCAAATATTAAAATGACACGAGCAGAAAGGTTATTAACTCGTAAATCACAATTTATCCTTAATGAAATTGCGTAATACATATGTTTATAGTTAGATCTGGTTGGTGGTGGTAGATACTAATTAATAAACTTCTGCCCAACTAAATGTAAAATACTGGTTAAATAGAAATCCCTAGACTTAAAAAAAAAATTGAGAACATTCTATATTAAATTCTCTTAAGCATAGAAAAATAGAGAAGGAAGAACAGCCTCTCTCACCTTCCATGGTCCTAATAAAACAGCAATCAGGGAATCACCACAAATGGTTTAAGACGAAAAGAGAGTAACCTCCAGATTAAAACCTGCATATACAGCTATATCCTTCCTGGAAAAGCACAATGTAACTAGATCCTGTTAGAGATAACACTGAGGGATTGTCAAAATTCTTTCACCCTGGAATTTCCTTCTATTGACTGGTCTTCAATTAAGTAAAGATTGGAATTCATATGTCAGCACAGCCATAAGACTATGGAAATATCTTGTTTCTTTTGTGACAAGCATATTTTATAGGTAGAATTTCATATACATATACATATATATTCTTATTATTGTATTGATTTATTTCATGCTGTTGTTTTTGTCCTGAGCCTTGACAAAGGTAAAAACTGTCAGCCCTCCTTCCACCTACCAAGACATGTGATCAGATGTTCCATAACAAAAGGGACAGTGCCAAATTTGGTAACAATGAAATGTAAATTGTCAGAGTGGGGAACATTTAATAAGTAAGCCTGGAGCAACTGTGCACAGGAGAGGAATGCTGCTAAGCCTCCTCAGATACACTGGAACATTTTTTTTTTATTCTGTCCTCCCCTTCCCCATAGCTGCCAAAGCATGATTGCAAGACCCAACATTCCCCAAGGAGAACTCCCGGCAATACAAGGCACTGACATTGCAAGTTGTAGCAAAAAATACCCAGGCTTGAGAATCAGTTCCACATCCACAGTCTAACTCTGCTGCTTAGTTTGTCCAAGTTACTTAGCATCCCAAAGCCTCAATTTTCTCTTCTGTAAAATGGGGATCATGATTCACTTGATTATGATGATTATAAAGCCACCAACATTTTGTCTGACACATAGGAGGTGCTTAATAAATGGTTGCTATTTTACATGAAACATGAAAACCATGCTAGTTTTGATTACAGCTGCCTTGGATTTGCAAATTTGAGGTTCCCATGGTTATCCTAAGCAGAGCTACACTGCCTATACAGTAGAGGAAGCTAGTACTATAATTTCTGCTTTTTCACACACACACACACACACACACTCACACACGAGAGTGGCCTTTTAAAAAGCATATTGCCTTCCACTTCTATACCTCCTTCCCTGTGCTTAAAGAAAGGAGAGAAACAGGAATAAACACACTGAATGAAAGGAAGACTGCAGTTTTTTAAAAAGCTCTAGCATTTCAGAGATATTGAACATCCAAAATATTCCATTAAAAGGAAAAAAAAAATCTACCTGTAGAAATACATTTACCATGAAAGACAGAAACCTACCAAAGACTTGATGAAATTAAAGGAATTAGTCCCCGGTTTGAAGAAAATCCCAGATTCTATATATTTAGGCTGTACAGTAAAGATTGTGTATTAAATGGAGCAAATAACAAGATCAGTTAGCTTTGGAAGAGAGATATTTAAGCAACAGTAAACTTGGCCTTTACTTGTGCTACTTCTGTAGATAAAAAGAAAAATTTTAAGAATAAAATGTCAAAAGTAATTAAGATGTTAATAGCATATGCTTATAATTATATATTGAGGATTGTGCTAGGCACCGAGGCACTAATCAAGAAATTTCTCATTTGGTTGAAGAGACAAGTCTTAAAACATGAACTAGTTCAGTAACAGTACATAATAGGGGCTATTTAAGAACCAACGTGAGTGGGGAAGACAAGAGCAGAGGAAGGCATCAGAAGCATCAGGGAAGATTTCACAAGGGAGGCGGGCGTCAAACAGGGCCTTTAAAGATCATAGGACTTGAAGATGAGAACACGGAAAGCTACTGGGGTGAGGAACACAAGCTTAGGGCAGGAATGAGCTTCCCTGATGCTAAATGCAGACCATGGCCTGATTTGAAAATCAAGTCTGAGGCCAAATTTTGGAATGTTCTGAATGTCAGAAGAAAGAGTTGCATTTTATTCTGTAAGAAATGGGAAGTCACTGAATAATTATGTACATGGTAACAACAAGATAAATACAGAATTTTAGGAAGATTAATCTGATAATGGATCCAAGATTTAAGGAAAAAGATTTCCTTTATTTCAATGCTTTTAAGACTTCTTACGGAAAATTATAGTTTTTAAAAATGCAATAATGTGTATAAAAGTACAGCCTATGTGATTAAGTCCTACCGAACCTTTAACATCAAATATATTGTTTGTGAAGTTCTCAATTTGTAAATAAAATGCAATGTTGAGAGAATTAACCATGGCAAATATTCTCCTAAAATCCTCCAAGAAGAAATTATATGTATATATGTATCCATATAACAATCATATATATATAATTTATCTTAGAATAATCATCTTAACTATTATATGACTAAAGTCAATATGTTGCTTAGCTATGTTTTAGAGTATGCCTCACTAGTGCTTTAAAAATCATTACTCTTCTGATATTTTAACAATGATTAATTACATTTGATTATGTTAATAAAATGTTTTTCTATATTTCTCATGTAATTTTATTCTTGATGAAGAGTAACTTTATGAGAGCCTTAAATGATTCATTCAGCTAAAGACTAATAAATACTGTACATTTGCAGTTGTTTAAGAGAACTAATTTATAGTTTATTTTGGAATCGAGTTCACTAATCATTATGTGTTTTTATCTTGAAAAATGTCCGTTATGATAAACTCATAATTTTGATTTAGAAAACTACTTTCATCCTGTTTTAGGGAACATTTTTAAGAATATTTTCTTCAACAAATAAGGGTACAACTGGGGTCTAGGATGTGCAGTTTTCAGGACCTGGTAGACTCTTGTTCCTTCAGCACACTCTCTGTATCTTAAAGGCAATAAGTGTATCACATAGAACTTTGGTTCTTTCTGAAGACCTAGATTTATCAGATACCTACCTATCCAGCATCGCCCAAGACATACATGTTCACATTTTTTAACATGAGCCTAGTTGAATCACTGTGATATCAAAGCATGTGGTAATAAATGCCTTGACAAAAATGTATTTTTCTTATAATGGTTTTGTGGTTTATAATACCATGCTCATTATTCCTAGAATATGGCTGGATCTCCAGGAGCTTGAGCTGGATCTAAAAGCAGCCCACACCCTCCCAGTCAGGCAAAAGACACAATAATTCAGAAGATGCACGAGACTCATTATGCAATATCAGCAGAGTTCAGGCATTTTATGAAGGTCGTTGACCTCCATGTTGTGAAATTCAGTTCTCATTTTCCTTGAGAAAATGAGTATATGATTATATGAGTATATAATTATAAGAATATACTAATAACTTCTTAATTACCTTTGACATTTTACTTTATTTTTAACAATTTTTCTTTTCATCTAAGGAGGAGGCAGCACTCATTGCCTTCTCCTTAAAAAGATCCTTTTTCCCTGGCCTTTAGTCATATCATGCTCACTCCTGCCTTTTCTTTTCCCAACTCAGGAGCAATTGTGGGGGCATCCTCTTCTACCCAGCATTTAAATTCTGACATTCTTTGAACACTCAGTTTTAGGACGCTCACAGGACTTCAAATATCATTTAATAACTCTCACATTCCCTGTAAAGCATGGATCACAAACTGACAGGCTATAGTGACACCATTGTTAAATGATCAAAACTGTTTGAATCTAAATGCTTTAGCAGAGGCATGCTCCTCCTTCCTCTCCCGCAATCCTTCCTCTCTGTGGGCATTTGAGTTACCCCTTGTGTTGCCCAAGGCTCATGCTCCTTCCAGCTTCAGGGTTCCCACCCCCGTAGTTCCTTCTCTCCCTAATGCACTCCCTCATCTGCCATTGAACCCACCTCCCATCCCCACCCTCAACCACAGCACAATTGGCACTTTCCAAGCTGTTCTAGGCCAATCATCTCATTCTGTCCTATACTCTTCTACTGCACACACTACACTTTGTAACTTCGTCTTTGTTTGTGTAATTATTTGAATAATGTATGTCTTCCCACATAACTGCAAACTCCATAAGAGCACACTTGTATGTGTTTTCTCATCACTGCATTCCAGCACCTACCCCAGTGATTATGAACTTTTTTCACGAATGTTTTAGGGAAGTAAGATGTCCTTTTTTTCAAAGATCATCAATATATTTCAAACTTCTAAAAATGAACTGTTGAGACCAAATGAATGGTAATGTACTATGAAGTTTATTCACTTAAACTAGGCACTTCAGTTTATTTTATTTTATCAAAACAATATCTTTCCCCATTTGTTTGCAAAGCAGTTTTTCCAGACTCCTCCTATAGTTCATGCAGAAGTGTCAGTAGTCTTTACTCTTTCACAGTGTAGCTTTTCTTTTACAATAAGGATAATTTCTTGAATAGTCTATCAGAGAATTCTTTTGAAAAATCGAGAACCTTCTTTCTAAGCATAAAGATTAATGTGCCATAAAAAAACTTAATGATGTGACTAAGAATGTAAAATTTTTGTGTTAAAAACACAATGCAGTCACTATAGTATACAACTATTGAAAAAGAAAAATCTGTTTGTATTGACAATGAAATATATATAAGATATGGTAAGTGAAAAATCAGGTTAAAAATGATATGTATATGATGATTCCAACTTTGAAAAGAAATGTAATTGGTAGGATACAGATAGGAAAAAATATTTGGAGGAATATACACCAAATTGTCAACTTGAGAGGATGAAATTTGGGAAATTTTCAGCATCTGCTTTATATTATAAATTTTTGTATTTTTACATTGAGCAGCCATTGCTTTTATAACGCATAAAGAAGAACAGAGATAAATTTGTAAAAGAAAACAAACTCAATTAGAACAAATATATGCAATATATATAACTATGTTACCAACTCTTCCAAAGGAATAACAAGGCAAACACCAAGATAGAAAAATATAGGCCAAATATATGAAAAGCAGGACACACACACACACACACACACACACACACACACACACACACACACAATGATCAACAAGCATGATAACCAAAGAAATGCCAAGCAAAACAATGATACAGCCTTTTTTAGTTCATTAAATTGGCAGATATTTAACACTTTATAATGACCAGTAGGCCAGCATTGAGTGGTACTGGCCGTCTTGTTTGCTGCTAGAAACCAACATGGATACAACCTTTTGGGAGATAGTTTGGTAATTTGTATAAAACAATGAAAATACATATACTTAATTCAATTTCTAGAGATTTATCCTAGGAAAATAATAATAAGCACCACAATTTAATACAAAGTATATTTGTTAAAGAGCTATCCGGGGAAAATTAGAACTATCCTAATTATCCATCATCAAAAGATATAAGTTAAGTGAATCTTGGTACATTCATAAGAAAGAATAATATGTAGCCATTTAAAAATCACATTTCAGAAGGCTAACAACTTGAAAAAGTCACAATCTTTTATTAAGTGAAAAAAAGCACATTTCAAAACAGTATCAGCAGCATGCTGCTGTTTATCTGTGCCTATACAGATGCACATATTAAAAAGATCACCACATTAACGATTGTTATCCATAAATAGTTAAAGTGTGAATGACTTTTATTTTGTCTCGATTCTTTACTGGATTTTTCAAAGTTTCTATAATGGTTATATAATGTATTACTTTTATAATAATAATTTTAAAAGTGCTTTTAAAAGTTACTGGCCTATGCTTTGAAAATAAGTTTGGCAGTTACTCTAAAAACAAAACATAGAATTACTATATCATCTAGAAAAATCTACTCCTAGACATATACCCAAGAAAATTAAAAGCACATGCTCACACGATAATTTGTACATGAATGTTCATAGCAGCATTATTCCAAATAGAAAAAAAAAAAGGAAAAAAACCCAGATGTCCATCAACTGATTGGTGGATAAGCAAAATGTAGTGTATACTTAAAATAGAATATTGTTCAGCCATAAAGAGAAATGAAATGCTGATTCATGCTACAAACTGAATAAATCTTGAATATGCTTAGTGAAAAGAGCCTAGAAAAAGGCAACTTATATTGTATGATTCTATTAGGATAGATTGTCCAAAATAAGCAAAAACAATATAAACAAAAAGTTGATTAATGGTTTCCAGGGATTGGGAAGAGGGAAGAATGATGAGTGACTATTAATGGGTACAGGGTTACCTTGGGATTGATAAAAAAGTCTAGAATTAAATGGTGATGGTTGCATAACCTTGTGAATACACTAAAACCCGCTAAATTGTACACTTTTAAAGTGTGAATTTTATGGTAGATAAATTATATCTCAATTTTTAAATGTAGAAAAAAGTCTATGGCCTATAAAATTATCCTGGAAAAGAATAGCATTTTTAAAGTATACAGTACTTCATAAATATAACCCGCAGTGTGGTAAGTGCTGTGATAGACAAACAGAACATAAAGGGAAAACATCTAATAGTACCCAGGGGTGAAAATAAGGGTTCCTTTAAAGCAGAGATTCTCAAATTGAGACTAATAAATAAAAATAACCTTTATTAATACATTTAAAAATAATACTATCCATTTTATCAGTTCTCTCAGCAATGGTATCTTCTATAACTATAGGACATTATCAAAACCGGGAAACTGGTATTGGCACAATAAAACTAGACTACAGACATTATTCAGGTTTTACCACTTTTTCCATGTACTTATTTTTTTTTAATTAATTGAAAAGACAATATAACAACAATATTAAAATTTTTTAAATAAATGATTAGAACTACCTGTAATTTCACTAGAAAAGCAGTCTGATTACCTTATACAGAAATATATTAAATTTTTATTCTGAAATAGCTTAAATATACAAAAAAGTGGTAACATAAAACAGCCATGTACCCACATTATCTTCATGTATGTTTTTACACTTTTACCACATATGTAAATATTTATGAAAACATATAGCATTATTTTGGAAGTTTGAAATCTTATTTAAAATTGTCAGAATACACAAGAATACATGTTTTTAAATATTAATGTCTCTGTCATAGTAGCATGCTGTCAACTGCTAGTTGGGGAGGAAACTTTCCACACTCTCTGCCCACCTTCCCTAGGATGGGACTATCATAGAGGTCAGACCTGAGACTCTAGAGAGGCCCTGCCTAGATTGGAATCCAGACTAATCTATTCATTAGCAGTATAAAATTAGACAAATCGCTTATTTGCTCTGATCCTCAGTTTCCTCATATGAAAACTAAAGGTAATATGAGTCATTTGAGTTTAAATTAAGACTACACATGGGAAGCACAGGGTACACTGAAGCACAGTACCTAGAAGTGCTCAGTGGGTGTTCATCACCATCATCATCATCTTTATTATTGCAGATGTGAACCCAGACGTCACTCTCTCTTCTTAAAATGAAACAACAGAGTTGAGCATGTAACCAGGGCCAACTCAGAGTAGGGGAGGCTAACATGTTTGCTTCCTTCTCCCAGTGGTGTGCTAATAAATAGTTACCATTCAGCTTTGGTCAAGGGATGGGGATGGGGAGCCATGCTTTGTAGTGTTTACCAATTTTCATGGTGTAAATCCTCCCACCAGGGCTGATTGCAAGCTATCAACTTGAGTTCGCTGAATGCAGAGTTGGGAAGGGATGATCAGAATCAGCTCTCTCAAGCCAGTAGGAGCCTGCTCCAGCTCACCTGAGAGAATCTCTCTTTTTTACTGCCTCTCTGTTCACCGCTGAAACCATCAGCAGAACAAGCATACCAATCTGATGTGCTTCTGCAGATGTAAGAGTCTATTCATGCCTGGAAGAATGAGGAAGTCTTTAGTCCTGAAGCCCAAAGTAGTGCTGAGGCTCAGCTTACCAGAGTACTCATAGCAAATGGCACTTCAATTCTCATTTGCTAGGGTTCCCTATATGTCTCTTTCCCTTGGGGGATCTTGGATGTGAACATGGATGTGACTAGAGTCTAGGTAAGAGTCTTTTATCTTTGGACCATGTGACCATGTGCCTTTTTAAGGCCAATAGTACCTCAGCTATTTTTAACACGTAGCATTTTAAGTTGCACTATTTCTACTTAAGATAGTAATCATTTCAGCATCTTTCCACGGTCTTTTATAATGTCACTTTTTGATGGCTGCATAATTCCACAAACACACCTAAGTGTAAGGTGTGTATAAAGGAAAAAGGAACCAGGGGGCAAAAACTGGGAAAAGTGGCATAAATATAATAACAAGAATTTCAAGAACTGAATATAGTCTTAACTGTTAACAAGAAAACCAAATGAGCCCTGAAAAATGACCACTGACTTCTAATTAGGTTGCTAACGGTTTTAGGAAGAAAAAGATTATCTCTGTTCTGGGGGCAGAGGTAGGTATGGGAAGTGTGGGGTTAAAATCAAGTGTTCACTACATGCCAGGGACTGTCAGATGCTCTTCTCACGTTACTTCATTTAGAAGTTACAGTAGAGAAACTGAGTTTTGGAGTGGCTCATTTACCTACCCACGGCCACATGGGGTAGGTCACCCCGGCCAGCCTTCATCCCACTGCAGTTAAGAGTAAATGAGAATTAAGGCATTAGAGACAAGAAGTTTGAACGATTCCTTCTGGAAGCATGATGGGGAGAAAAGAGAAAGTGTAATAGCTAAATAAAATACATGGATGTGGAATCACCGCTCTTACAATAAAAATAAGGCTCGATTCCTCCAAGGCCGAAACTGAAAAACAGCCACGGGTAACTGCAGGGCCAGAGGCAGAGAGACACCAAAACCCCTAGACTCTGTCATGGAAATGCATCTTTCTTTGGGACTCTGCCCCAATTATCTTTGTTCCATCAAACCTCCTCAGACCCTTCTTCCTTTCATTTCTGAGGTCCAAGCATGAGATGACAAAAAACATTTCTTAATGTTCTATGATGCATCCAAGTCAAAGCCAGAGAGTTTGAACTACTTTTCTCAAGGCAAGGGCAACATTCACTAACCTTGCTAGCTCATAGGAACGACCCCAGATGCTAGTTTAAATATACAGAATATCACGAGATTTAAATTCAGGTCTAGACTGGGGGTTTGGGAAGGGGTATTTTAAAGTAATGCCAGTTATCCTGAAATTCCTGCAAGTTCAAGTGTACTGGGCTGGCAAGTAACAAAGAAAACACACAGTAGCATAAATTCATATAGTCTGGATCACAAGAAAAGGCCCACTTGTGACCATGCCGGCACCCTCGCCTTGCCCCTGGGGTCTGACGGCACCTTGGTACATGCTGCTGTTTTCATCTGCAGCCCAGTCTAGGCCCAACAGACAGAGGGGCATCTGCCAAATTATAAAGTGGCAGGGGAGGAGGGGAAAAGGGCTGCTTCCATTCGTAATATGCTTCAAAGATTGGATTATTAGCTCCCAACTCGCACACCATACAGAAAAGGCCTGCTTTGCCTCCTTGCAGCAGGCGGCTGTCTCCTACCAGCCCCTCAGTCTCAGCGGGAGTTAGTCTTAGAGAGTGTGACCACACGTCCAGGTTTTCTTCCAGAGTCCTGACCTATTCCGAAGAGCCCAAAGCCCTCTTTGGTTTGGTGTCCCCTTTCATTCTCAAAAAGGCCCCAGTTTGGATGATAAATTATGTAGGCACACGTCTATGAGAAGAGCTAGGAGGAAAAAAACCCACAAGTGCACAAAACGGAGAAGTCTGCCAGGACTTGACATAATGAGTTCCATTTATCAAGCAGATCACTCCGTGACCCCACACACATCATTTCAATTAATCCTCGCAGCAACCCCGCAAGCTTCGGAAACATGAATTCTGCAGACGAGGAGAGTAACAGGGTTAAATGTATTGACCAGGGTCATCCAACTATAAGGAGCAGAACTGGATGCAAACACCCATCTGCGTGACCCCAGCTTTTGCTCTTAAAGGGGACTGCCTGCCTCCCCAGGGCGTATGGACACCTCACCCACCAACTTCTGACTGTTAAGAAACAGAACTTTACCAGGAAGTTTGGTTAGTTTTGACACTAAAGGAATACCCTCAATATTCATATTTTTACTTACATTGAACATAGAAATCTGTTTCTGCAGCTGTGTGTATAATTCAGCTCTTGTTTCTGTAACCTAATTTGAAAGAACATTTCCAAAAGAAGCAACCAAGTCTACAAAAGCACAGTTTGACTCAAATGGATCCAACCAATTCACAAATGAAAAATAACACCGAGGAATAAGTTTTGCATCACAAGTGTGGCTGCTCCAAGTCATCCCAATTGAAATTAAAAATTTAAGTGTACACAGAAAATGAATGGTTCAAAATCTTTTGCTTGATATTTATATACCTTCATCTTCAAAACCAGATACTCTTCCAGAAAAGGTGGCAAAGCTGTAGCCTTTGCTTTCATCACCAGATTATCTGCAGTTTGGGTTTGTTTGTTTTTTTTTTTTTTTTTTTTAAACAATGGATAATTTTTTAATTTTAATTTAATTCTAAAAACACTCTCTTAATGCATTCTCTTTGGGGGAAAAAAATCACACAGAAGGCTTAACCGGCCTTTGATCAACACCCCAATCTCAGACCTGTACACTGTTACTGGTTTGTTTTTTGTCCTTCTATTTTTTTATCCAGGAAATTATTTTTCTACCTTCTTTCTTTTCCAGTAAAGCTTCTAACACAGAAGTACTTTCCCTTCTTCTCCTAAAACTCCATCATAGGGAAACTACTAAAATCCACCTTTATGTAGCTTACACTCTAGTAGTAGATCCAGAATATAAACATATAAATTGCATAGAGCATAATCTCAGGTGGCAACAAATGCCATGAAAAAATTAAACAGGCCATGAGACAGAGGCTGCCTTTGATCTAGGTGATCAGAGAAAACCTCCCTTAGGATACATTAAAGCAGGGAGCCGAGGATAGTCAGGGAAACAAGGCATGCAAAGTTGTGAGGAGAAACAGCGAGTGCAAAGGCCCTGAGCAGAAGCAAACTTCGCGTGTTGGGAGAAACAACAAAAAGCCTAGTGAACTGAAAACAGTGTAGGAGAGAGAATGGTGGCACAGGACGCATCCCACCGTTCAACGTCACTGCCTACCTTCCTGTTCCTGTAGTACCCCCAACTCTAAAATCTCTTCGACTCCGCTGGATACTGTAGTCTGCTGTTTTACTACCTTCTGATTGTTTTCTCCTCCCTCATGTCCTTGCTTTTCTCCTTAAGCAGCCCAGATCCAAGGTCCAGTATCATAATCACTCCCCTGCATAACTCCATTTAGCCTCATACCATTTTTCTTTTTCTAAACCTCCAACATTTCCTCCCAGGCCTCACTGTTCATTGATGAATACCCCTTCACCGAGAAGATAGAAGGAGGCAACAGAGGACATCCACAAGCTCTTCCTCATCTACCCACCCGCTGCACCTGTGCCCACATCCTGCCGACCCCGTCACTAGGGCTGAAGCCTCCCTACAGGTCCACAAACTCCGTTGCCTCTAGCCTTCTAGAGTGGTTTCTTTTTTCCCCCTTCATCAGTCTCATCAGCAAAAGAAATTGCTGCAATTTCCTCCATTTTAATCAAGTCTTCTCTCGACCTGCACTTGCCCCTCTAGCCACCGCCACACTTTTCTGATGTTCTTTCTAACACAACCGCGCTTACTCGCTGTCTTCGTTTCCTCTGGCCTCGCCCCTGCCATCTCCTCTGAACCCTCTCCAGCCAGGCTTTGTATCACTATCCCACGGAAACTGCCCCAGCTGCTAAACCTTTCACCTTGGTAAGCCCGATGGTTAGCTCTCTATCCTTGTTTGCTAGACCTATAAGCAACTTCTCTTCCTCGTCTGCCACTGTTCTGGCCGGGCCCCATTATTGCTGCCGTCCTTGGAACAGGTCTCCCTGCAGTCACGCCCGCCCTTCTACGCAGTGTCATCACTGCCCTGCCCATAGTCCTCCCTTGACTGCCAACCTGCTCTGCAGTGGCCAGGGGAGGGACCTACATGCTCCGCGTAGTGTGCTCTCTCCCCGGCCACCTCCAGACCCTCGCTGCCCTCCACTCGCTCCCTCCCTTACTCTCTCTGCTCCAGACACGTCGCCTCCTTACCGCTCCCCAAGCATGCCAAGCACACCTCTTACCTGAAAGCTCTGCACTTGCTGCGCCTTCGTCCTAGAATATTCTTCCTCCAGAATCTATTTGACTCACTCCTTCCTCTCTGACTCACTCCTTCCTCTCCTTTAGGTTTCTGCTCCAATGTCACCATCTCGGGAAGGCCTTCCTGTCATCCACTTGGCTGTCCCAGTGACCCCTTCGCGGCCACTCTGCACTCCTCGGTCTCCTTTTCCACTTCGTTTTCCTCCATAGCACTTGCCTGCATCTGACATCTTCCCTATTTCTTTGACTACTGTCTTCTCCCACTAGAATGTAAGCTCTGTGCAGTAACAATGTGCCCAGTATCTAGAAGAGTGCTGGCACCTAGTAGGCCCTCCATAAGTATTCGTTGAGTGAATGAAGAGTTTGCACGCAGAGCCAGAGCATGTAGTAGGGCCTTGTAAGTTCCGGTAAAGAATTTGGACTTTGTTTTAGATATGAAGGGGAGTAATTGGAGAGCACATGGTCTGACTTAGGGTTTGTAAAACCACTCTGGCTGTTGTGTGGAGGGAAGATTGTACTGGGAGCAAAAGTGGCATGGGGGGCGGGCAGTTGGAAGCTAATGCAATATCTAAGCAAGAAAGATAATGAGGACTTGCGTTAGGGCGGGACGACGGTCAGATCTGGGGACATACTTTGGAGATACAGCTGACAGAACTTGTTAATGAATTGGATGAGGGGTTTGAGAGAAATGCAGGAATTGAGGATAATGTCTAGGTTGTTGGCCTTGATATTTAATCTTTCTGAGCCTGTATCCTGTTCTGTAAAATGGGGACAATTAGAGCATGTCCCTGGTGGGATCACTGGGAGGCAGAGTAGACAGGCTGCCAAGTGCTCACAGTGGTGGGCACACAAACTCTCAGTGAACATCAGCTCTGGTTACCACCCCAAAGATATCTGGGTTTCTTTGTTTCCTCAGTAAACAATATGGCAAAAATGCCCACCCTACAGAGACAGGAAAATAAAAACATTTTGGTAGAACATACGCTTCCCTCCTAAGGGATAGACTTTCACTCTATTTAATAGAATATTTAACACTAGTGCTGGAACCCTTTACTTGCACACAGATACATAAAAGGATTCCTCAAATTTCAAAAGAATTATAAGCCTCTTCAAAGGAATTACAAACACTACTTTCAGCAGTGTTTGACCATTTAATATTTAGCAGGAGTAACTAAATGCAGAAATTACAAACCTCTGCTGATTAAAAATCAATCAAAATATAAGAAAAAGTACATCTGAAATAATGAAGTTTTAAACAGGTATTTACTGCATTTTAATACACCAGGAGCTAAAATACCACACTGTCCAGTTCAATGCAGGACACCTGGCAACTCTATTTGTCAGTGTTTAACTCCGCTTTCTGCAAAGCCAACATCCAACTCTTTTTGGTTGCTTCGGCCTGACCTCATTTCCCTCTGGAAAACTGTTTTAAACTTAGTACAGATAACATTCTGCCTCTATTACAATTAGCTGCTTCTCTCAATGGGTCACCTGGTTTGGCCAACGCTTGTGTTGGTAACAGGCTATCTTCTTTCAAAACCTCCCAATTGTGGCCTCCAGCCAGCATGTGGAAAGTGGCCCGTGGGGAATTTGGGGGCCGCCTGGGCCCTGCAGGGACTTTCCTGGCTAGCATCTTTTCTGCCTCACCAGATCGCCCGTATTATTGGTGAGCTGAGCCTCACCCAACTGAAGACCAGCCATTCTGCTTCCCAGCTCCCAAGCCCCTTGCGAGGTTGGTTAGGAGTCTCTCCATCTAAGCTTCTTTTCCCTCCTCACCCCATAATTCAACTCCTCCTTAAATGCTTTTACTACCTGGGGAACCTATATTTACACTACAGCTTGAAGAATCTCTCTCGTCCCAGAAAACCTGCCCATGGTTGTCTGCTCCATGCCCGTCCAGTGCTCAGCGCTCTCCCTCCTGAAGCCTAGGAGAGACCCTGGCTTCTGAAAGAGGGGTCTAGGGACCAGCAGCCTCACCATCGGGAAATACAGAATCAGAGACGGTATTCCGGACCCCGACCGTTGAGTCAGAACCAGAGTTTTAACGAGATCCCCAGGTGATTCCCACACATCTACAAGTTTGAAAACCAGAAGAGTGCTCATGTTCCTCCCTGCTATTGGCTAGGGGAAATTCTTATAACCTGTGCTGTTTAAGCAACCCTCAGCCTACTTCGTGGTCACCACGTTTCAGAGAATCCTGAGCCTCTGCCTTCGGACACCCTTTATGCCCTGTCCCCTCACAGCCCACGCCTCTTTTACATGGACTCCAGCCGCTGCCAGGAGGCCCCGCCCACTCCTCCGCTCAGGTGAGGCTCCCGGGGCATTTCCTCAAGGGCCACTTTTTTGCTTTTCTCCCAAGTAGGCCTGTCATACCAACCCAAGTAAGTGCTGCCTCTCCTGCATCTCTTGGAACTGCTCTGACCTGTCTAGTGACAGCCCCTGAGGGCTGGGCCTGACTGTCCCCCCAGCCCTGGTTCTCAGCCACGATCTGACTGACCTTTCACAGGGCCAGGGAGCCCCTTTTCCCACACTTACCCTGACGTGGAGACTTCCCACGCTGCACGCCGTACGGACACTCTATCCTTGTTCCTCTTTCCGGCCAGCCACTTCCTCCAGCCCTAACAGACAGGCAGATGGCTGCCTTCGGGTGGAGACGCCCAGGGAAGGGGAGGGGGATGCCGGTCGAGAACCAGCCTCGGCGAGGCTTGCCCCTCGGAAACGCGAGTGCAGGAGGGCAGGTACGCTTAAAATGCTCCAAGCACTTGAGTCTTTGAAGGTTTGGGAATTTTACTCTGCGGGGGGTGGGGGGGGCCGTTTTTAAGCTTTCCGAAATGGGATGGTGGCAGTGGGGAATGTCAGATAACTTTTGTGGAAGGTGGAAACTAGAGCTTCACCTGGAACGTCAGGCTTTTTGGCTCTCCACCTGGTGGTCAGGTTCATTAACCACACGTTCTTTCTCATCCTTTCATCATATATTACGCAATTGATTTTCCCCCCAAAACATATATTAAAAGCTGATTTCCAACCCTTTAAAAAGTACCCTTATAATGTTATTCTTATTCATTATTAAAATAGTGTTTTTCCAAATTTTTATTATATTACATAATTATGGTACTTTTTATGTACCTAAAGCACTGTCCTAAGTGCTTTGCACATTTTAACTCATTGAATCCTTAAAATAACCTAATGAAACAGGTATTGTTATTAACCTCATTTATAGATGAGGAAATTAAATCATAGAGAGTTTAAGTAACTTACTTGCTCAAGGTTATACAGCTAATAAGTGACAGAACCAAAATTCAAACCCAATCTGTGTGGTCCATGTGCTTAACCAGTAGGCTACGCTGCCTCTCTAAAGAGCCTGAAAAAGGAAATATGTATGTTTATATGTAGTATAAAATACACATGATGTGTTATACATAAATATTACATATTTCATAAATGTATATTATTCACATATGCAAATATGTATAACAATGTGAAAGAGAGATGGATTCTAGGTACAGTTTTTCCAAATGGCCACCTATCAACCTGTTTTCAGCACATGCCTAAAGCCTAATTTTGAGAGAAGTATAATTTTCCTGTAAAATATCCTCTTGAACCTAGAGGACTAGTTTCATAAACCTCAGCTTCCTCGTCTGAGAAATGAGGGAGCTGGATTAGAGAAACTGGTTCGTCAAGCGAGTGTAAGGAGCCTTCCAACTTTAAAATTATTAAAATTTCCTGGAAGTCTGACCAGGTAACTTCTTTAGCTTTGACTCAGTCGGACGTCATGGCTTAGTATTTATTGTTTAACGCTGAGCTGTTCTTGCGCCTTTTGGACTAAACGGAACGCGGGTTTCTTCTCTACAACTAGTGAGGTCCTAATGCGTGTGTACAGGTTTAAGTTTAAATTTTTAAAGCCTCTGGCCTCCAGGTTCACGGAAAAGGTAATACTCGAAGTAAACAAGGTAGGGGGTGAGGGGCGAAGGAAACAAGTTCTGTCTGCTGATGCAAGTGAGCCGTCTGCCGGCCGGTGAAGGTAATCCACCCTCATCAAGGGCCCTCGCCACTCCTGAGGTACAGCACAAACTTCTGCCCTTCCCCTTCTCCTGCAGCGTTCCAACGAAGCAATATCCGTTTAGCAGTATCTGCTCTCGGCTGGGGATCAGAGATAAAGAAAAGCATCGCAACCTTGAAGTTTGCGACATTATACTGGGGCACACTCAAATCTGATTATTGTAACACAATCTGAGAGGAGTGTCAGTGTGCCTCACATCTCAAGCTTGCAACCACAAGTTGCACCTAAGAGCCCAAAGCAAATAACACAGTTAGGAGAGGCAGACGATGATTCATTCTAATATTTTCTCTGCACAGAGATGACCTGCACAGAAACAAAATGGCTAAATAGTGCTCCCTGGGAGACCCAAGCTACCTGGGAGTAGCCCTGACAGTCACTCTCCAGATGGGACCAGGAGGGGCTGCAGAGAAAGGTCAAGAGTTAACAGGGAAAGGGTGGAGGTTAAGAACAGGGGCCAGGAAATATCTATGCATTTTAATATTAAATGAATAAGTAACAAGTGTGTTTAAAACATACAGCCAAGACCTCTGACACTTTTAGTAACAAGATTGTAGTTTATCCTCCTCACTAGATTTTGTTGGATCTTATTTTGTTTAATAAAATATTATCTAGTTATTTTTTTCAAACTAGGCCAGTAGGTTCAATTTCTAAAACACAGAAATTCTATCTGCTTCTCTTAAATCTAATCAGATTCTGGACACAATTAGCAACTCAGTGTGCCTTTTAGTTAAGTCTTGGTCTCCTCTAGCAATGATTTTCTTTCACTTTAGAGAAAGTTCTGCTGGTAACAAATCAGCTACATAAGCCAGGAGGAAAAAGAACTTGAAGGAAGAGGAAGAGCACATTTTCCTTAATTTCTATTCAAAATGTGTGAGGGGATAAAATAAAGGAAGTGGAGAAATATGCCACTTAGCACAGAGTCACTCTGGACAAATTTCTCATAGACTAAAGGAACAGCCACCACAGCCACAAAAGGTGGATGTCATTACAAAAGTGGACTTTGACAAATCTCTAAAACAGTTTCTGCAGAGGGTGCAGCTCAGAAACATGTATGCGAAGGAAGAAGAAAGGAAAGGCAAAACCGGAACTTAGGGAGAGTAGAGAAAAAGCAAACATATGAGAAGGAAGAAAGCAGTTTGGGGAAGCAGAGAGGAATAAGGAGTATGAGCAGCCATGGGGCACGAGTTGCACCATGGTGAACATCTTATATTTACAATTAAATTTAAGAACAAAGCAGGTGGAAGAAAGTAGAACTTCAGTGTTCCTACCCCACCCTCAAGGGTAAATATGTGAAAATGCAGGCAATACAGATGTGCATATGGTAAGAAATGAAAGTCTCTATTCCCATCCCGACCCTCACAAATACATGCATACCCACTAACAGAAGTGAGAGAGGTGGAGGTGAGGGTGCAGATGGGAGGCTGTGCACACCTAAGAGGAGCACCCACACTCTGATCTGCTGCAGGCCAGCCCAGGACACTTGTGGTTTCAACCCAAGTTTTCAGCCAATGGCTTAACAGAAAGCCCATAGACAGGCTTCCTGCCGCAATAGGCCTCACCTAATTCTCAGTGAATGGGAGACCTATTGTCAAAAGCAACAACAAAAAACACCACCTCCCTATTGG
Organism: Eonycteris spelaea; assembly: GCA_003508835.1. Taxonomy (NCBI): domain Eukaryota; kingdom Metazoa; phylum Chordata; class Mammalia; order Chiroptera; family Pteropodidae; genus Eonycteris; species Eonycteris spelaea. Next base: position 3,277,169 of record PUFA01000183.1, read on the forward strand.
CAAAAAGAAAACATGTTTTTATGCATGCCTGAAATGTGAAGAATGTACATGAAGCAATTTGGACCTAGCACACAAAGTTTTGTGAAGCACACCGAGTGAAAGCGTGTAAAACAATTATATAAATGTCACTCTAACGACCCAGCTCAGCTAACATGTGGTGGTAAAAGCTGACAAGAAGATTTGCCCTGTTATTTCCCTTCTGTATCTCTCTCATCTATCTTAATTCACTAGGCAGGGAGAGGGAAGCGGGGTATGGACGGAGGGGAGTGGCTGGTAGTCTTGTGACTAGTGATAAACGTGTTGAATTTCCACAGATATGTTAGAATTTCACACATCTTATAGAGAATTTTAGACAGTATTTTCTCATATAGCTTTAACATAAAATAATCTTGAAGAATAGTTAACATGTAGCACTTTACCTATTGTATAAATAATAACATATTTATGTAAAAAGCATTGTATAATAAATATTTGTGAGTAATAATAGACTTCTTTCAATTATAACAAGTGCTAATGTATTATTTTATTAACAATCCTTTATATAATAATTCTTTGTAAATTATTAAAGTATCATTTTAGCTTTTAACCAGAATATCCAGTAGTTTTAGCAAGGTAAGGACCACACAGTCCTCTTTATATCTCCCATATTGTATCTTTGTAAAGTTAGTTTGTTAATTGTTTGGTTTGCACCCTACTTTTGTTCCACAAGGGATTTAATATTGCCCAGTGCCTTGTACATCAGAAATGCTGAGTGGCATTCAACTGATAGGCTATATATGTGTATACATATAGACTGTGTACCAATTAGAGCAGTCATAATGTTACAGGAATATATTTAGATAATACTAAATACCAAAACTTATGGTAACTGAAAGTTTTTACACACACACATTATATCAAACTTAAAAATTTCTGTACAGCAAGGAAAACCATCAACAGAGTGACAAGGGAGACTATGGAATGAAAGAAAATATTTGCAACCATATATCTGATAAGCAGTTAAGATCCAGAATATGTAAAGTACTCCTACAGTGTAACAGCAAAAATCTCTTAATAAAAAATAGGCAAAGGCTGGAAAAAAAAATGGCGTAAATGATAGAGGCTCTGTTCCTCCCTCTGGCAACCAAATCAAAGTTGTGAAGGAGACAAGAAACAAGCAGCAAGGAGAAATCACCTGGGATCTAGATGAATGAGCCATATAACTAAAGAGAAATCCAAGAACTCACCCTGCAATGGCAGAAGGTAGGACGGGGCGAGGATGCGAGGCTGCCCTGACCAAGCAGCTGACCGAGACAGAGGCTGTGGCAGTGGCAGAAGCCTCTTAAAGGGGCTGCGTCTGTGAGCAGATTTTTGGGGTGACAGGCCTGCTTACTCTGAGCACCAGTACCAATTCAGCTGCTCTCAGGGGACACCAGGGACTTATAGGGAGACATTGTCAGAGTGAGGGTACAGGCGAGACTCTCCCTGTACAGAAGTGCCAGCGGTATCCATTGTTCCCTGTTGAGCTCTCCCCCTCCCACTGCACGAACACAGCACTGCCATAGCCATGATGTCATCAAACTATATAATAGAGGTCACTCTGCCCAGAGGATTTCCTGAAACTCCACCTCCCCCAACTAGTGGCCTCACCCAAGCCACATCCAGGTATATCTTCAGCGAATCAGGTGCTCCTTGCTGAGCAGCGCCTAAATTCACACTGGAGGCAGCTGGCCTTGGTTTCTGGTATGTCTTTTTGAGGCAACTGTAAGTACAGCATCTGTGGATTGCTTGCTGAATCTTAACAGGTGGCTCTGGAGGGCCACAGGCTTGGGTTAAATTTGACCTACAGCCGAATCCCTCTCAGGACTGTGCCACTGGACACCTACTTCACAAATCCACACTAATAAAACCGGAGACTTAAGAGCTTTGCTGAGGACATAAAAACAGTCATGGAAAGGCAGCCAAAATGGGAAGACAAAGAAGCAGAAACCATATGAGAGAACAAAACAGAGATCCAGAAATAATGGAGTCAAGCAATCTAACGGATGCAGGTTTCAAAACAACAGTTATAAAGATGCTCAATGAACTTTTGGGAAGTGTAGATAAATTCAGTGAGAACTTCAACAAAGAGATAGAAAACATAAAAATGGAAATGGAAATTATAAAAGGGAACCAGTCAGAAATAAAGAACACATTATCCGAGATGAGAAGTATATTAAATGGAATAAACAGAGGAATAAACAAAAGGTGAGTAAGAAAAGGATCAAATGACCTATAAGGAGGATGGACACTCAATCAGAATGGAAAGAAAAAAGATGCCAATACTATAAAAATTATTTAAGGAGCATATGGGACACTATTAAGAGTCCAACTATCCATCTGATCAGTGTACTTGAAGAAAATCAAGATGTTGAACAGCTATTTGAAGAAATAATGACGGAAAACTTCCCTTACCTGGTGAAGGAAATCAAACATCATTACAGCCCCAGGAAGCTCAGAGAGTCCCAAAAACAAGGGACCCAAAGAGGCCCACACCAAGACATATCATAATTAAAATACCAAAGGTTAACTACAAAGAAAGAATATTAAAAGCAGCAAGAGGAAAACAGATAGTTAGCTAAAGAGAACACCCATAAGACTGACAGCTGATTTCTCAAGAGAAACTATGCAGTACAGAAGGGCTTGGCACAAAGTATTCAACAGGATGAAGAACCAGGATATACAACTAAGAATACTGTATCCAGCAAAGCTATAATTTAGAGTTGAAGGACAGATAAAGAGCTTCCCAGACAAAAATAAACTAAGGGAATTTATCACCACCAAGCTAGTATTACATGAAATGTTGGAGGGACTTCTTTAAGAAGAACAAACATGTATCAAAAACAGGAATGAAGAATGATAGCAATTACATTCCTATCAACAAGTACCTCAATGGAAAAGAATTAAGTGCTCCAACCAAAAGATAGAGTGGCTGAAAGGTTAAGAAAACAATTCCCCTGCATATGCCGCCTACAAGAGACTCACTTCAGCTTAAAAGGCACACACAGACTAAGAGGAAAGGGAGGGAAAAAGATATTGTTTTATTGTTTCTAAGTCAAACATAGAAAGATAAGCACTATATGATTTCACTTGTATGCAGAATCTAAGGAATAAAAAGAACAAACTAATCAAAAACAGACTCACAAATATAGTGGATAATTTGGTGACAGACAGAGGGAAGGGGGTTGGGGGACTAGGAGAATGGGGTGAAGAGTTAAAGAAGTACAAATTAGTAGCTGATGGATGGTCACAGGGATGGTGAGCACGGCATAGGGAATGCAGTTAGCATTAATACATTGGCTAGGTGGAGGGTTGAGGAGGGAGGGAGCAATTGGGAGGATCGTTTTATGAAATACATAGATGTCTAACCAATGTACTGTATACTTGAACCCAATTAAAATAAATTAATTAAAATAAAAAATAGGCAAAGGACTTGAACAGACAATTCTCTAAAGAAGATATACAAATGGCCAATAAGCACATGACAAGACGTTTAACATCAGTAATCATTAGGGAAATGCAAATCCAAACAATGAGCTATCAACTCATACCCATTAAGATGGCCACTATCAAAGAAACAAAATAACAAGTGTTGGTGAGGATGCAGAGAAATTGGAACCCTTGTGCAATGTTGGTAGGAACATAAATTGGTGCAACTATTATAGAAAACAATATGGAGTCTCCTTAAAAAATTAAAAATAGTATTACCATATGATCTGGCAATCCCACTTCTGGATATATACCAAAAGAATTAAAGCAGGATCTCAAAGAGATATTCACACACCCATGTTCACTGCAGCATTATTCACAATAACCAAAAGGTGAAAGCAACTTAAATGTCCATCAACAGATGACTGGATAAAGAAAATGTACGGTATGTGTATGTGAATATAGTGATATTATGCAGCCTAAAAAAGGAAGGAAAGCCTGTCATATTCTACAGTATGAACGAACCTTGAAGATATTACACTTAGTGAAATAAGCCAGTCACAGAAAGACAAACACTATATAATTCCACTTATACGAGCTATTTAAAGTAGACAAACTCTTGGAAACAGAAAGTAGCATGGTGATGGCCAGGGACGGGAGGGGAAAATAGGAATTGTTCAAAGGATAGGGAGTTTCAGTTTTGTAAGATGAAAAAGTTCCAGAGATGTGTTGCATAACAAAGTGCATGCAGTTAACACCTATACTGTACACTTAATAAATGTTTAAGATGGTAAATTTTCTGTTATGGATTTTTTTCATATGATGGAGTCTAGGGACTGGGTTTGGATAATTATAGTTCTTAGAGGATGCCCAAGGTACAGATTAACTCATGAATCAAAAGTGTTTTAAGCCTGAAACTCAATGATCAAGACAGAAATAATCAAATTTGGAGAAAACAT